>PVJL010004060.1:0-139919 GCA_004026885.1 Lyroderma lyra
CCCCCACACACACCTGCTGTTCCCAGCGCTGCTGGGCCAAGAGAACACAAGAAGTGCTCCTCCCCCCATCCCCCACCCCCGGCATTCAGAGGGTCCTTGAAAGGGAGGGCAAAGCCTCTAGATTCAAGTTCAAGGCCAGCCGGGTTACTCTCCAGCAAACACTCATGCTCCAATTCAGGCAGGGACCCTAAACCCATGTGTGCGCGCATTGACCTGCGCGTGTGCGAGAGGCGCGCAAGGCGAAACCGGGTGGACTAGAGATCACAGTGAAAGGAGGCCGCCAAATGCAGCGAGAACAGAGTAAGAACCACTGACCATGAGCCCCGGACCCTGGGAGCACAGCCCAGCTGCACAGGCAGGACCGACTGCCCCGCCCCCGCCCTTGTAACCACCAGGTACGGAAAGGCAGAGCTCCTGTGGCAGCAAGAGTAGAAAGTCTTGGGGCTGCTTGCCTGGAGCTAATCCCTTCAGCATGGGGGAGATTTGAATCCTTGGAAGGACGGGGGATTCCATTCCGGAAAACGATGGCTTGCGATGAGATGCCACGTGCCAGGTGGTGTGTGAAATGCTGTCACTGTAGCCCAGGGGGAATCACTGCTGGTTCCCTACAGTCCAGGAAGCGCACGAGCATTCTGGGGTTTCTTTGTGGGATGGTTAGAGCAGTGGTTCTCAAAGCACCACAAGCCTCACCTGGGGACTTGTCAGAAATGCACATTTTGGGGCCTCACCCCAGACAGACTAAATCACGGTTTTGGCGGCATGCCTTAGGATCGGTCTTTAACGAGCTCCTCAGGTGGTTTTGATGGTCTCCCAAATTGAGAACCCCCAGATTAGGAAGCAGCGTGGCATTCCAGGTGCTGGGTCGTGAGAGCTGGGCTCCGTGTGTGTGAATGACGGGGAATGCGGGTGTGCCCGTGACAGCTACCGAGGGGTATTCCATTTGTGAGGGGGAGAGCACTACGAGGTGTCATTGTGCCCTGTTTAGTGCAATGGCAGAGCATCCACATAGAAACTCCTCAAAGCAGTTGTAAGTCAGAGACTGAAGCACAGGTCAGCGGGCAGGGATGGGGTCACCTGTGTGTGTGGGGGGAATGAAAGGAGTGAGGAAGTAAGTGTAGGGGGATATGCTCAGACAGAAGAAGGGAGAACAGGAAGTCTGAGAGCCAACCGGGAAGAACTGGTCATGGAGGAAGAGGGAAAATGCAGTCTGCATGGTGCCACGGAGGCCAAGGAGGGAACGCCATCAGTGGAGAGCCCGTGGAAGGTGGGAGAAGGTGTCTGACATCAGCAGGCCATGGGCAGTGTGTTTTCTGACCCATTAGAGGGCTGTGAAGCAATATGGTTCTGAAACCAGTATTTATAGAGTAATAACAGAAAATGTCACTGTCTCTCACATAGCAAAGATACCATTTCATGAAAATTTAAAATATTTTTTGGGGGAGGGGGGAATACAATGTCATTGCTGTGGCACTCATGCCAAAAACGTACAAGCTCAGTGTAATCATGAAAAACAGCAGACAAACTGAAGTGGAGGGACATGCAACAAAATAACTGATCGATATTCTTCAGAAGTGTCAAGAAAAAACCAAGGAACTATCACAAATTCAAGAGACTCAGGAGAAATAGCTAAACGTTGTGTGGGACCCTGGAGAGGACCGTGGAACAGAAAAGGGACTTGAGTGCCAAGCTGGGGTCTTTGGTTTGGTTAATGGGATTGCACTGATGTTAATTTCCTGGTTTCGACGATTGGACTGCGGTTATCCATTGTGTGTGGTCAACACTAGAGGAAGCTGGATGGAATGTCTTAGTTTATTCAGGCCGCTGTAACAAAATGCTACACACGGAGGCTTATAAACAACAGAAATTTCTCTCTCAGTTCTGGAAATCAGAAGTCCGAGGTCATGACACTGGCAGATTCTGTGTCTGGTGAGGGCCACTTCCTGCTTCATAGATGGTACCTTCTTGCTATGTCATAGGGGCTAGGGAGCTCTCTGGAGCCTCTTTTATAAGGGCACTGATTGTATTCACAAGGGCTCCCTGCTCGTGACCTTGTCACCTCCCAAGTTCCCACCTCCTAACACCATCCCATTGGGCATCAGGATTTCAACATAGGAGCTTTATTGGGGCGGGGGGAGGACACATGCATTCACACCATAGCAAGGGATATGTGAAAATCCTCTGTGCTATTTTTGCGACTTCTCTGTAAGTCTAAAATTAGTTCAAAATGCATTTAAAAACAAAATGTCATTTTGTATATGTGAACTGGGGTGGGGGATGGTGGTTCATGGTACAAACAAAATATGGAGACTTTTGGTGAAACGCGTTTGAGAGCCACACTGTCTAGGTGTTTAGGGCGTGTGGACCGTGCAGTCATGGAGCCTGAGGTCCCGGAGGGGTTTGTGGGTGCTGTTGGGGGAGGGTGAGAAGCTTCAGGCCGCAGGTTGTGGTGGGTGAGGGGACTGTGGTTTTTCAGGTGATTAGATGGAGGCCTGGGTTCTGGCACAATGGCTGTGGATTCCAGACAAGGAGGGGACTGTGACCGGGAAGTGTGTGAGGTGGGTGGGCACCTTGGGTGCTGAAACTGTGGGAAGGCTGTCCTGTTTCCACCTACGACAGCCACTTTGGGAGAAGTTACAGGCCAGAAAGTGAGCCTCTGATACCTAGGGCAGGGCAGGTAGCATTTGATAGTCTCTAGGTTGTGCTATTTCTTTGATTTGTTTTTTTTGGGGGGCAGGGAGGGTGAAGGGGGAGGGTCCCTATTTCATAAGCTAAGTTTCCCAATGGAAGTTCTGATTGAAGAACTATTTCCTAATCGGAGTTTCTCTGGATTTTAAAAGCCCTTAAGCAGATAAGTGCTTGTTTTTCTCGAGGAATCCTTCAAGAAACCTTGGAGGAATAGAAGGTTCTGGTAACTCAGTAGCTTCTAACCTGCCTTGCAACTGTATTGAGTGAGGGCAGTGATTCTCAGCTGAGGGTGATTTTGACCCCCCAGAAGACATTTAGCAATGGAGACATTTGCACTTGCCACAACTCTGTGTGTGTGTGTGTGTGTATGTGTGCATGCGCGCACGTGTGTGTGTGCGCGCGCACATGTGTGTGTGCGTGTGTGTGTGCGTGCGCGCGCCTGTGTGCGTGTGTGTGCGCGCGCGTGTGTGTGCGCGCCTGTGTGCGTGTGTGTGCGTGCGCGCGCCTGTGTGCGCGTGTGTGTGCGTGTGTGTGTGCGTGCACATGTGTGCATGCGTGCAGGCGCATGTGTGCGTGTGTACGTGTGCGTGCGCGCGCATGAGTGTGTGTGCGCGTGTGTGTGTGCGCGCCTGTGTGCGTGTGTGCGCGCGCGCTTGTACACATGCTGCTGGCATCTAGTGGGTAGAGACCAGGGATGTTGTTAAACACCCTGCAGTGCACAAGACAGCCCCTCTGCCCCACAACAGAAAATGATCCAGCCCCGAACATCAGTAGTGCCGAGGTCAGTAGTGCCGAGGTCGAGAAACCCCAAGTTAGAGGAGGGGAACATGGTGAAGGCTGTTTACAGTCAAGAGAATTGTCTGGCTGCTTTTCACAATAGAAGGCCATTAAACTTCACTTCTTGGCTTGATTTCAAGTGGATAATTATAACCTGCCTACCTAAAATTTACACTTTCAGTGGGTATCTTTCTTCACGTCCTGCTTAAACAGGTTCAGTGTGGATGTGTTCTTGACAACAGGGTGCACCCTATGCCTGAGTTGCTTACAGGTCAATGGTGGATAAAAGGTTGGTCTCGAAGTAGTTTGAAACCTTTGCAGGGATAAAAAGCACTAACAGAGGAAACTTGGGACATTATTGGCATTATTCCTTATTAGTACTATTTCGGCACGCATTTGGTCACTCTCAGGATTCCCATGGGATTCCCATCCGTACGAAGGTCAAGATCAGATTCCTGACCTTCGGTCTAACCAGAGGCTGCCCAGAATTAATACGTTAGCTGTTAAAAGCAGGCAGCGTTTGGGAGAGGCTGCGCCTCAGAGCAGCCTCTAACCTGCTCTGGGTACGCTCTGTTCCCAATTTAGAACGGAGCGGCACATACTTGTCTCTTGCTCCAAGGCAAGAGCACGCTCTGAAGGTATGAAACGGAGGCTTACTCAAGCAAGCACGGCAGCGTAGCCAAAGCTCAGGGCAGGGCGTCACCTCCCCGTTTCCTCACATTTTAAAGACGATAATCATTCGGGCTGGCGAAATCTAAAATGAGAAGTCAGGCCGTCCGCGGACGGACCAACCCAGTGATTACCCTCCTGCAAGCGCACAGATCAGTTAGTGAATCCCGATTTGACTTTTTTAAAAAGGTATTTTCATGTAAAACAAGTCTGGACAGCTACGAGCAGGTATAAAAAGAGAAGGTTTCTTTCTTTTCTTTTTCTTTTCTTTTTTTTTTTTTTTACTGTTGAAATTTTTAATTTTTATTTCTGTTCATGTTTCCTAGGATTTCTGTCTTTAGAACAGTAGTGTCAGTTTCATCCTTAGTAACTTGGGGTTTTGGCAAAGTGTGACCTTTGGGGTTGTGGAGGGTGATATATGTTGCTTTTCTGCTCGACGTGTCTTTATTTGAGTGGGTTTGGAATGGATGTTCTCCTAGCAAGGTTATTCTTTAAAAACCCACATTATTTCATAGTACAAGGGCTACCTTTCACATAGGGACCAGACAGATACCGCTAACTTTAATTTGATTTTTTACTAGCTGACTCATCCACACCCTCTCACCTAGGCCCTTAAGAACATTTTAAAGGTGTTAGCTGAGCTGAGAGGCAGAAATTTTAGCCACAGGGCAGAGTGCGTCTTTGCAAATCCAACAGGCGTGTCCGGACAGAGCCTGAGACCCCGGCCCCTGGTTGGGAAGAATCGTACCCTAATAAGAGCCACATTGATTGGCTGTTTCGTATGTGCCAACCTGAATTCAGGTTTTCCTGGGCAAGGACTCATTTAAGTCTTTCCATAATTCCTTAAGGTGGATGCTACTATTTTGGGTACGCTCTGTCACCTCTATTTTGTAGCTGAGGAAACTGAGGCTCAGTTTCCTTTTACCCAAGGTCATGGAGCAGCAAGACTCCCCTGGAATTTGAAACAAGACACGTTCCCAACAAACGTGATCTGAAAAACACGAGTAATATTAGCATGCGATAATTACATAGTTTCTTTTTAAAATAGCTTTTCAGGCTATTTTCACGTTCCTCACCTCCTTTATTCGGGAGGCATCATTGATGGTAACTGGAATCCTGGAAGGTGTCTCTTCACAAAAATGAGCTTGGGAAATGGCGAGGCACAAGCTCACACCCTCACTTGCCAGGCCCACGTCAGCAGAAGGCTGTGACTTGAACAAATGGTGCCCGAGAGATCACTTGATTATTTTCCTTCTCCCCAAGACAAATGTAGGCAGTGGGGTGTTTTAGGATTTCTTTTCCTAGTGCTTTTCTTTTTCTACGCTTTTCCTGAACACGATGCAAGGGACACACTTTTGAAGTTTAATTACACCTCTGGCCTTGCATTGCACAAAGCATTTTACTCATGGCTGCGATTTTGGAAGCTAAGGGCGCAGTAGGAAGGGCTTATTTATCTTGGCATTGAGACTTGAGAAGTGAGTTCCTCCCTTGAACATGGCCTGATATATCACCTCCCCGTCTGGGAGTCCAACCTCAGGTACACAGGAGCCAACTGTAAATTTTAAGAGCAAAGGAAAGCAAGAAGCCATTAATTTGGAAGACAGCTAATGAGGGAAAGTGCAGCCATCTGTCATTTCTACCAGTACGTCCCCTCACTCCCTCCCCACTCTCTCACAGTGGGGACGGGTGAGGATGGTTGGCAGGTCAGCTCTTTTCACAACGTGGACACGGCCTTTCTGCATCGAGCTGGGATTGGAACAAGTTGCTGAGGCAGGCGGTGTCTGTGCTTAGGACACATGTGGCAGTGCATTAGCAGGGCTTGAGAGGCCCTTTGACATGGGTCCCCAACCCTCCGGTCCAGCTCTAGCACCTGCCACTCCCTACCCTGCGGCTACCAGCAGATGGCCTGCCCCCCTTCACTCCGGGTGAGGGGAAAGGCGAGTGGAAGCCACTTTTCAGATTTCCAAGGACTGCTTTTCTCCTTCCTCAAGGCTGCAGCTTTGAGACTCACGAACAAGACTACGTGGGTGCTGTTTTCCCAGGATGACCGACTCGGGCGGCCCAAACCTGCGAGAGGCGGAGGGACGTCGGCGTCATCATTTAGGAAGGAGGCAGTTCATGCGTGAGGCTCCTGGGATGCCTCCTTTCTTTATCCCTCAAATTCTGTTTTTCCTTCGGTATCCGATCATCTTCCAGCAAGAAGCTTTCCCTGATCCAGTGCTCTGACTGAGATGCCCTCTCCACGTTTGACTCATCATCTTCTGGGCTCTAATTACGTGCAAATACTTTAAGTGCCATCACAGGCGTTTTCGGTGGATCTGAACACACCCCCACCCAGGCCCAGGCCTCCTCCCAAGCCCTCTGTGCTCAGCGTGACAGCCCCGCTTACTTAGACTTACTCAGTCCAAGCGCTTTATATGAGTATCGAATATTCTTTATGGCTTCTGGTAGCAGACACTACTCTAAGGCACGTGAGGTTGGAAGCCGAGGGGGAGAACATTTACAACCTGCTGGTCTCTTTTCTCGTGCTTCCTGGGATCTGCTTCCCTCATTCCTGGAAGCCCAGCTTGTGGGCTAACACTCCACTGGTACCTCTTATGACCTCTACAAAGTCTAGTAAGAGATAAGAGAAAGCATGTAAGTGTGGGCACAGCAACCTTTCCCATGGGAGATGGGGGAAGCGGGTGGGGCAGGTGCAGGTTAATGCTTTATCTCCTGTCTGATATGCCACCATTTCTCTTGCTAGCAGAGGGCTGGGGGAGGGGGGCTGGCGGGGGTTAGCATGGCCTGATGCAGACTGATTCCTCACCTCTCCGGGTTGCGGGCATCGCAGAACCAAAGCTAGAGGCAAAGAGAAGAGATGCCACAGCCCACGTGGTCACTTTTTAATTTCATCTCCTTGGACATCGGAAGGGATAGGATTGGTAGGTAAATCCCAGGGATCCTGGTACTACACAGGACACGACTTCCAGGGCAAAGAGCATTTGAGGTTACCTGAAAACCCCCAAATGTCCATGTGGTCCTCTGACACTCTTAAACACATTTGCTATTGTGGTAGAATATACATCATGTAAAATTTACCATTTTACTATTTTTCAGTGGCATTTAACACATTCACATTGTTGCGAGTCACCACCATCCATCTCCAGAACGTTTTCATCTTCCCAAACTGAAACTCTGTCCCCATCCAACACGAACTCCTCATTCCCCCTCCCTGCACCCCTCCCTGGAAACCGCCATTCTCCTTTCTGTTTCTATGAATTGGACTCAAGGTACCTCGTACAAGTACAGTCGTGCAGTATCCGTCCTTTTGTGACTGGCTTATTTCTCTTGGCACAGTGTCCTCAGTGTTCATCCCTGTTGTAGCATGTGCCAGAATTTCCTTCCCCTCTTTTTGCTGCATCTACTGAGAGAATGAAGAACATTGTCATCAATCAGAGCATCGACACTCCAGAGAATGTCAATCCCACTCTGCAGGGATTCACAGTTATTGTGGAGGGCCCCAGAGGAACCCTGTGGAAGGACTTCAGTCACATCAGTGAAGAACTCAGTCTCTTAGGACTGAAGAAGAAGAGGCTCTGAGTTGACAAAAAAGACAGGACACTGCTAGCACCATCTTGAGTCATGTACACGGTCAAGGGTAGCATGCTGGGCTTTCGTCACCAGGTGAGGTCTGTGAGTGCTCACTTCCCCAAACACAGACGTTATCCAGGTCTCTTGTTGGAATTCGAAATTTCTTGGGCAAAAAATACATCTGCAGGGTTCAGACGAGGCTGGGTGTGGTTCAGTGTCTCAGGCCCAGAAAGATGAGTTAATTCTTGAAGGAAATGACCGTGGACTTGAATCAACTTCAGCTCCCTTGATTCAGCAAGCATCACCATTAAAAACAGAACAATTTTGGCTGGTATCTATGTTTCTGAAAAAGGAACAGTTCAGTGGGCTCATGAATAATAACTTTTCTCCAGTTATAGAAATGGCAGGATGCTGGATGATTCCTAAGACCTATTTCTGGACCTTTAAAGGCCCAATAAAAGTCCAGTATTGACTAAAAAATTTCCCTTCCTTTTTAAGGCTGAGTAATATTCCTCTGAATGTATAGACCATACTTTGTTTATCCATTCATCATGGACACTTGGGTTGCTTCCACCTTTTGGCTACTGTGACTAATGCTGCTGTGATCATGGGGATACAGATACCTGTTTGCATCTCTGCTTTCAGTTCCTGTGGGTATATTCCCAGAAGTGGAATTGCTGGACCACATGGTAGCTCTGTGTTTAATTTTTTTGAGGAGCCGCCATATTGTTTTCAGTAGCAGCTCACCATTCCGACACTCTTGGCAGTGCAGGTTTCTGCAAGAGGTCAGCCTGGAGAAGACATGACTTCTCTTCTTTAATTTTCCAAGGACTTGCTGATGCTGGGGGTGTCACCAAGTTTCTGCCTTTGGTTCCCAGTCTAGAGAGGGAAGATGGCAATTACTGCTCCTCTCAGAAAAACCAGGGGCCATGGGAAGTTGTTGGGACAGGCTGGGCGAAGATATACTCTGGTTTAAAATGCTCTGAGTTCTCAGGGCCAGAGCCTGTGCCTTCCCTTCCTCCAGCGGGAGCTGCCCCTCCTGCCAATGTACAGGTCCCACGTTTGGGTAGCTCAGTTCTCATATCTGTCCTGCTTATCAGACATGGCTATCAAGGCCTTCTCTGAGGTCCTCTATAAAGGACCATCCTCAGCCAGCAGACTCTTGTGCCTGCATTTCTGACTTCTGTTGAAGCTTGCCATCTTCCTTTTTCTTTGCTGTAGCATAGAGTTCTAGAGAGGAGTGGCTACGGAATGTCCATCAAAATCCAGTGAAGGTTTCATTAAGAATGTGACAGCTGCTGCTTTCCCCTCAGCCTCCCCGTCCCTGACACCTGGCCAGTTCCTGTCCAGCTACCAGCAGCTCTGCCAATTTTAGAACACACTGTAGCTTTCTGGTCCATGTCAGGCCCTGTCCAAGGAGAGAAGGCCTCATCCCTGTCTCTCGTTGAGGAAGCAAATGGGAAGGCTGCCCCTCTGGCACTTTGGATAGGCTGGCCTTTGGGGCACCTCCAGCTGGAGTCCCTCAGGTGTCCTCTGAAGGAGAGCTGTGGAGAAGCCGAGGGTGCTGATGCTCCAGCCGGAACTGTGTTGAGGTGACAGCTCACGGAGAGAGCACGCCCATGAGGCTCTGCTGTTTTTCTAGTCATGCCGCCAATCCCTGTAAGCCAACTACATAAAGACTCTTGTCTGTGCAAGATCAGAAACAGGGGAGCGAAGCCTCCTCAGTGCTCACTGGAGGTTGCTGAGAAACAAGATCCCACCTCTATCTCCCGGCGAAGATTTACCTGTTATTTCCAAAGCATCAGCTGGCAAATCCACTAGGCCTTAGTGGCCAGTAGAGGAGGGCCCCTGTCATCTGAGCAATGGCCATGATGTGGAAGGGAGCCTCCTGGGTGCCCCCATCCTGGTCTCCCAGCCAGGCCGGACCTCATGGGCATGGCCTCTGGGAGATTAGTTGCCCTCACTGGAATGAGCTCCGAGGGTTAGCAGCAGGGGTCCGTCCCTTGGTTCCTAGTTCACATCTGCTTCCTCAGCGCATGGAATAGCACCAGGCAGAGGAGGCACTCAGTCAAGATACGTGGAATGTCTGAATCCCAAGCTGAAGGCCACCTGGGCTCCTGGGTTGGAGAACGGGCTCCCCGCGCACCCGCCACACGCCCTAGAGCAGCAGCTCCCAACCGTTTTGGCACCAGGGACCGGTTTCGTGGAAGACAGTTTTTCCACAAATGGGGATGATTCAAATGCATTACATTTATGGTGCACTTTATTATTATATTTTTGTCTATATAAATGTTTTTATTATTAAATTTATTGGGGTGATATTGATCAGTAAAAATTACTTAGGTTTTAGGTGCACAATTCTACATTATATCCTCCACGCATTGCATTAGGTGTTCATCACCCAGATTTAGTTCTCTTTCCATCACCATGTATTTGTGTTCCTGACCCTTCTCCCCACCCTATTTCTATTATTATTACATTATAATATGTAATGAAATAATTATACAGCTCACCATAATGCAGAATCGGTGGGAGCCCTGAGCTGTTTTCCTGTAACTAGCATCACCGCCTCAGCTCCCCCTCAGATTATCAGGCATTAGATTCTCATAAGGAGCGTGCAGCCTAGATCCCTCGCATGCACAGTTCACAATAGGGTTCACACCCCTGTGAGAATCTAATGCTGCAGCTGATCTGACAGGAGGCGGCGCTCAGCTGGTGATGGGAGCGATGGGGAGCGGCTGTAAACACAGATGAACCTTCGCTCACTTGTCCGCTGCTCACCTCCTGCTGTGTGATTCAGTTCTTAACAGGCCACCAACCGGTACCTGGTCTGTGGCCCTGGGTCTGGGGACCTCTGCTCTAGATAGCAGACACTGCTGGGAAAGCCAGTGCTGTGGAGAATCTTCGCAGTTCCATTCAGAGGCGGCCTTGGGCACAGCTGGCTAGCGCCTTCCTCCCTGTCTTTCTCGTATTACTGAGCCATTACTGAAGACTGCCCTTGGAGACAGAGGGAAGCGAATATTGCCAGTCTTCTTCCTCAGAGGGAGGTGTGGGGGCGGCAGGGGAAGGAGATATTAAAATGTGCATAGTAAGGATGTCACCTTGGGGGGGGGTTCTTGAGGCAAATCTGCACATATTTGTATACACAGCGCATACACCCCAACCTGCCAAGGGAGACCCAGCTCTTCCCACCTAAAGAGACTCATCCTTCCACGCTCTCATTTGCAGGATGTGCTGAATCAACATTTAACTGCTAATGTTTTAGAAATCTTAGAGGGAAACAAAAACACCCCACCACAAACTGAACATGCTATTTAAAATTTAAATTTAAAAATGTCCTTTCTATGTTACATTTTTTATAAGTAGTGAAAGAGCCTATTTCGAAGACTTTCCAGGGAGAGAGAGAGGTTCCAATCAACCCTGACTCTTCAGCTGGAAAGGAGGTGGGCTTTAGTTACTTTTTTTTTTTTTTTTTTGGTCTGTGCAGCATCCTACTTTCTCCCAACAACAGGGCGAACACGGCTTGGAGAGATTGAGTCGCTTCGTTTTCTGGGCTCATCAGACACTTTCCAAGGGGCACATGGACTCTCACTCGCAAAAACCTGACACTATGCTTGTTTTCTGTTCCTTGGAGCTGCAGTGCGTGGTGTGACCCCCCTGAATCACGCTGCACCGCTGGGCTGGGCAGGCTTTTAGTGCAAGAATAGCTTGGTCTTTTTATTCCGATACAGGGAACAACCACAGCAGTTCCGAGTCACATGTCCCGGTCACGTGGTGCCGAGACACAGAAACCGGCTGGCAGTCATTAACTAATGCTGACTCTCCGGAGAAAATGCAGGTTTTAAAGACATGAGCTCTATTTTTATAAAACAGCCAGGACTGCGATAGAAGGTATTCGGGTGGGTGGGGTGTCTTGATCTTGCTGAGTGCTTTCCAAGGAAAGGAAAAGAGCCAGCAGTCATTCTCTGGCTTGTTCTGCTGCAGACTTGCTAGGGGGGAGCCCCTTTTGCAAATCTGGAGGGCCCCTGAGCTGCAGTGCCCCAGGCTTTGAGCAGAGGGTGTGTGTGTGTGTGGGAGGGGGGGGTCGGCTGGTTGGCACTGGGCCTGCGAGCTTCAAAAGTGGAAGATCTGACTCTGCAATGAGCACAAAGCCAAACGGTCTCCACCTCCTGAAATCCAAGCTTCTGGGTCGATGGCGTACAGGTTGGGGTGAGGGGTGCCTAAGACACAGTGAGCTTGCAGGCCCTTCTGGAGTTTTCATGAAAATGGAAACCCACACCCAGCATTCGGCTCCTTTAAGTCCTTCTGTGCTTAAGAACAGAAACTGCCAGGACTCAGCCTGCCTGAATATTTCCTTATTCAGTCATTTGAATTTAGAAAGAAGTTCTTTCACTTTCTTCAACTTGTATGGTGTTGCCCTGTGCTTTCAAAAACTGTAATGATCAGGCTGAGTCTGTATGATGTTAGTGTAGCAATGCATGAAGAGTTGAAAATCTTTGCTGGAGGGATGGAATAGATAAAGTACAGATAAGAGGCCTTAGCTGAAACTGACTTTTTTAAAAACCCAGGTGTGTTTTATTTCTCGTTATATAGAAAGTACTTCCCCAAAACGCTGTGCAATATGGATTTGGCCTTCCAAGAAAATCCACCTATGCCGTCTGCAGGCTTGTGTTCTTGTTTCATTTAACTCTTTTCAGAAAGAGCAGACACATAAAGAATTTCCAGTTTTCTAGGATCACTGTATCATTGAAATAAAAGTGTTGCAGGAAATTTTGTTGATTTGCTTGTCATCCTCCTTATCTTTTTCCCACTCGATTCTTTTCAAAAAAGGTTAAAATGTGTGACTTAAAGGGATGGAGCTGGGTTTTGCAGGACCTTAGGGAATTTGGGAGACCCTTTTGCAGACAATATAAGATTATATGTACAAAATTAGATATTAAAGTGTCACAAAATTCAGAAAAAAGTTATTATTTGCATACCACACCTCTAAAATCCTTTGATTCTGCATTTATGTGTGTATTTTCTTTTTTGATGGTCTCATATTCTTGAGAGGAGAGAGCTTTCACCTTGACCAGTTATTGATTTTAAATGTGCCTAGAACTGTACAAATTTGATGATTGGAAAAATTTCCCCCCACTGGCTTCTGACTGGTGGGTTCTGGCTCTGTTTCCCATCTTGCTTCTCCTCTCCCAGCCCACACTGCCTCCATGCCAGGCACTGGGGGAGGAACTCCTAGCGCAACGTGACCTCTGGGGCTAAGCTGTCACCTCTCCATGCTGGTCAGTGGGCACAAGTGGGCTAAAGGAATATTCCTGGAAACCTTCTCGACTCCAGAACAGCCAGCAGTAACTTAACAACAAATACAGTTTATAAACTTATCGCTATATCCGAACCCAAGGTAACGGTGTCTCTAACTCAGATTCCTTTTGGGCGATTCTGAAAACTGCCCCTGGCCACTCCAAAGTCACCTCAGGAGGCAGTGATGTTAAGCAGTTAAGGTCCTGGTATCTTACCAAGGCCAAGTTTACAAAAGCAGATGGCCATGAATGTGTTGCTGGGGCTGCAGTGGCGGCCTCCCACGGGGGTGAGGGGTGTGCAGGGACAGAGGCCTTAGCTTTGTGGCAAATCTGCTTCTGATGACTCTGGGGGTGTAAGAAGAGTATCTCAAGGAGCCATTTCCCGGGTCCTTGAATCAAACACAGATACTTGTTGGAAGCAAGCTGCCTTATGGGACATCCCACATCAAATGATTCATCAAGGTAAAGTCCCTTTAATAAGAAGCCTCTGTGGGGCTGTGACTCAGCCCTGGCAATTGTCCTTCTGGGGCGAGGTCCCCATGTTCCCAGCTCGCAGCACGGGGCGGGAGAGGGGAGGGGAGGCCGGGCAGCGGCTGTGCTCCCCACGTCACACCCTGACTGCTCAGGGTGCCCCTGCGAGGGGGCTGCTGTTGTGCAGATGACAAACCGAGGCGCAGCGAGACTGCGTTTGGCCCACAGTTCCGGGCGGCGAGAGCCTCGCAAAGCCGCCTCTCCGAGCCCAGCCTGCCGCTCCCCTGGGGCAGCTCCCCCGGGGCGGCTCCCCCGGGGCGGGACTCCGACCTCACGCTTTTCGCTTTTTGCACATGTGACGTGTGTTTGTAGTTTCTGGAGTGGTGCAAGCTGTTATTTCTGGTGCTGGCCCCCCTTCCTTTACCTCCATGCTAGCAGAGAGCGATCTCATTGCCTGCTCAAATAGTTAGGGAGTGGGGCCCACGGGGTTCCTTGAAGTTCCCCTGCCCCGCACCATGGAGTGTCCTCTCCCAGCTGTAAGTGCCAACACCCCTTTAACCTTATCAATGCCCCTCTTCACTCTCTCCATGTTACCTCCTTGACGTCCCTGAAATATGCCACAACAGAAAGAGTCACCTTGTCCAATCACTTGCTGGGCTTGTCAGGATGGTATTTTGGATGTAGAAAGGCTCGCCAACATGTTTTAAGGCGGAAGAGGAGGCTGTCCGTTCACAGTCCGTAAGTGCAGTACTTAGCTGGATGCAAAGTACCCGAGTGCAAGTGGCAGCAGCCGCCTCCCAGCTGCGATCGCCCTTCAGGTACCGTTTCCTGACTGCAGGAGTAGATTCCTCATCCAGGCCGGGCTGCGGCCCGGGCCCAAGAGCATTGCCCATTTCTCTAGCTCAGGGCTTCTCAGCCTCACCACCGTGGACATTTCGGGCTGGCCTGGGGCTGAGGGAGGGTGTGGCACCTGCCCTGTGCATTGGAGGATGGTCAGTAGCATCCCTGGCTGCTACCCAATAGTGTCCTCCCATTCCCAATTTGTGTTAACCAAAAATATCTTAAGACACTGCCACGTGTCCCCTGTCAGCTTCCGGTTGTGTAGATTCTTAAGGCATGGGGTCTGGAGACAGAGGGGCTCTTGGCTGTTATAGGAAGGTGACCCAAAGTGGGCGTGCTCTGAAGTAGACACAGATGCTCATGGTGCCAGCCCTCTGGGATGAGGGTACCGTGAGGAAACTGGTCCTGCCTTTGAGCAGGGAGGCACACTTACTTCTCCACATGCCAAGTTAACCTGAGACGGAACGGTCCCCCTTGAAAATTCATCTTGGAGCCTAAGAGTTCTGCAGTGAGGGACCCAGGCTTAAATCTCAGTGTTAACATGGACATGATAATGTAATCTAATATTATTCCCAGATAATCTGTATCTTAGAGTTGTTCTAAGAATTCAATGAGATCATGTGTGTGCTTGCCACATAGTACAGTGCTTAACCAATGTAATTTGTTTTTTAATGTTTTCACATTTAAAAAATATTTTATTAAATGTATTGGGGGCACATTGATGGACATTACATACATGTCAGGTGTGCACCTTTCTGATACGACATGTGTATACTTCATTGTGTGCTCACCACCCTGAGTCCAGTCCCCCTTGACCCTCCTCTTCCTCCCCCGCAGCCCCCTTCCTGCTCGTAACCACCCTGCTGCTGTCGGTAGTTTGTTTTGTTTGCTCGTTTGTTGCTTTTTGTTTTATATCTCACACATGAGTGAAACCATGCATCAAGGTCTGGACCAACCATTGATTCTTTTTAAAAATTACATAGGTAAGTAGGTTTCTGCCCAAACCCTCCAGATAATCGCGTCATGCTCCTGCTTGGTTCATTCTGGAAACAGTGTGCCAAGCACCACCTTCAGGATCTCCTTCTGGCTCTTTCTGGGAAGCACAGACGCCCTGTCTTTGAGAACGTCCACGGTGACCGGCACGGTTCCACCAGTGACCCAGCAGGGCTCTCGGCCACACGGGCACCTCGATCTTCAGCTCTCTCTGCTCATCCTGAGCTTGTGGCGTTTTAAACGCCATTATGTCCTGAAAAGAGTTTACTAATATATGTAATTACAGCAAGATATAACTTTTAATAAAAGGAAAGCAGTGAAAAAATAATGAGCGTTGGCCCCCGTGTATGAACCCGGACATTCAGCATCACGCAGGGTTCTAAAGGACAAAAGGCAGTGTGTCACAGAAAAGCCGCCTTGCTCTCTAGTCAACAGCAGTCATCATGACACAGGTCGAGGGACTGACAAGAAAGGAAGGATTTGAAGTGTCCTGGCCAGGAGCCTCCCGCACATCCACAAAGGCTCCAGCAGCCCCTTTCGGGAGCACGCCAGGAGGGTCTTCGAAGACTTGAGGCTGGAGCGCTGAAGCGTCTGCCCCGAGCCGTGGGTGCTCGCTCTGTGCAGGGTCCCTTTGAATTCGCCTGCCTTCAAAGGGGCGGTGGCGGAGCTGCCAAGGAGAGTCCTGCCATGCTTGCAGATACGATCTCCCTGAAGGCAGGTTCCGTGCAGCGGGGAAGGTACCCGGGGGGCCTTCCTCACATGATGAGGAGCCCAGGCTTGCTTTGCAAACACTCGTGTTTGGTGGGAGCCAGTGTGCGGGCTGCCAGCGCGAACCCCTCCTAGGCAAGTGGATGACAAACAGGGCACTTCAGAACCCCTTTCAGGACCCAGCCTGCTTCTACGGGAGGAGCTGCTGAACATGAACAGTCTTGTTGCCGCCTGGCAGAGGCTGAGTTGTAGCCTCACACACGTGACATGGAAGCTCAGATCTGCAAACACGGGGTGGAACATGGCTCGGTTTTAAAATTCTGACGGCGTCAACCGGCGGCATGGTTCCCACGCAGATGGCATCAGCTTGTCACCTTTCGGATGTGCTAACCGTTCGCAGCTCCACGGGCCCGGAGGCACAAGCGGCTTAGAAGAGCCCAGGAAAACGATTCCTGCCCCTGTGAGACTGGCTTCCTCTTCCTCTGCTTGCTCCAGCCCAGCAAAGCCCGAGGCCTTGGAGTTCAAGCCAGATCTGTTGTCTGAGGTAGAAAAACGCGCCCGGAGCACAGCCCGACGGCGGCCCGGGCGCCGCTGCCCCTGAGGGCGGAGCTCCGGTGCGACTCCCCGGCCCGTCCACGCTGCACCGCACCCGCCTTAGCCGCCCCAGCGGGCCGGCGTGGGGGCCGCGGTTTATTTATTTTCTAACATGCCACGTCCTTTGAAAACATTCTTATTTTGATGTAATTTTAGAGCCCGAGAGACATAAAAGACAGAGGATTTCTAGCTTCCCCCTGTGTTTACCTCTCACCGAACCACAGTACAGTGATCGCAACCCAGGAAATGAACTTGGGAGTAACCGTATTCCATAGCTAAACAGCAGGCTTCCGTGGAGTTTGCTGGCCCTTCCTCTAAGGCCCTTTGCCCGCCCCAGCTGCCCGTTGCATTTGGCTGTGATTTCTGCTCAGTCTCTTCGCCTCGGGGACAGTTCATCCGTCTTTCCTTGTCGACCACGATTTTGTCACCACTGAAAAATGCCAGCCAGCGGTTTTGCAGACGTTCCTCCGTTTGGGTTTGCCGTTGATTCCTCCCGGATTGTTCACAGGACGCTGCAGAAAAGGCTGTGCCCTCCTCAGTGTACCATCTCAAGATACCGTGACAGTGCTGGACACGTGGCTATTTAATACATGGTCCACATAATAATAATTATTAGTAAAATAACCATCGGTAATGCGATTCTCTAGCTGCCTGCTGGACCTCCAGCGCAGCTCACACACCACGTAGACCCTTCTGCCGCGTCATTGGCTCCGTGAGGTTTTGTTCCTTGTGAAGAAGGAGAAGACTCGGGAGGAAAGGCGACTTTTCCATAGTGACCCCCTAGGTGAGTCCTCTGCCGTCCTCCTCCGTGCTGAAGTCAAGCATGGGAAGACTGTCAAACATTTCACAAAGTGAAGTAATTTACCTTTTCCTTGACAGAAACCTGCGGGTCAGTCTGTGGTTCCGGGGGGCAGTATGAGCCGGAACTCAGGGTTCGCTGAGCAGGTGGTTGTCCGATAACCATCCTGCTTCACGCCACACCCCATCTCCCCACTGCCTTACTCTGGCTTGAATTTCCTGCCCTTGGAATCAACGGAAAGTGGGGTGCTCACAGGGCAGCAGTGCCAGTGTGACCCCCGAACAAGGAAGAGGCTCTGCCTGGGAACCCGGCCATTTGTGTGAATAGTAAAGTCATGCTTTTCCTTTGCGGTTAGGGTGACCAGACTAGACAGACACCTCGTTTGGGTGCTGGTGAGACAGGACCTGAGGAGAAAGAGAAAGTTTCTTTGTGATAGTGTCTCTCTTCTGGTTCTGATTGCATGTTACTGGAACGAACAACTTCCAGGCCTTACTTTACATCCCCAAGCCTGTCCCTCCCCCACCCCCTCCCACAAGATCATGTTTCCCTCTGCTTGTTTCATCTCTTGTCTGTGTGGGTTTTCTTTTAGAGGCTTAGGTATAGCTTTTAATGGTTTAGTAGAATAGGTAATTCAAGAAAATCTCTCTTCTGTGAGTTATGCAATTCACATAACCAGAAAATCCTAAAAGCAATTAGGCCATGTCTTAATTAACTGCGTACAGTGCTATATTAGAAATGGAAAACAAGGTTTATTATAGCCTCACTTGTGGCCCTCCAAATTCCTGTGTTGAAATTCTGACCCCTAGTACCTCAGAATGTGACTGTATTTGAAGAGAGGACCTTTAAAAAAGGCAATTAAGTTAAAATGAAGCTTTTAGGGTAGACCCTAATCCCATATGACTGATGTCCTTATAAGCAGAGACATGCACATGGATAGAAGGAGGACACAGGGAGAAGGTGGCCCTCTGCCAGCCCAGGTAGTAACACGTCTGCCTGAGGCTATACTGATCTAGGAGTGAGTCCACTTGGTTCACCTGGGATTCAGGTCACTGTGTCTCTCAGAGTGATCTCTCTCCAGTTCCTTCCCTTCACATCCCCATCCCCAGGGACTGGAACCCAGGTGGGCCACACGTGTCATGAGAGGTTCTGAGATCGATTCTATTCCTGGAAAGGAGATGAGGGGTACAGGGTTTGGAGGGAGCCACCCAGCAGGCTTACAGATCTTAACAGTTGCTCCCACTGTAGCCTCTGAACACTAGATGCAAACAGCCCAGCTACCTGCTCACCACCGCCACTCATGGTCCAGAGTCTTATCCAGCAGCTGGTACAGCTTGCGCAATTCTTCTGAGTGTGAGCCTGTAGGTGCGGGTTGGGGATGAAGAGCAAATGTGACCAGAGCTCAGGAAGTACGTTCCAGCCCGTTTCTTTAAGGCACATGGCAGTGTCACCCACCAGTTTTGCTGACCACGACATAAGCAAACTGTCCTAAAGTTCAGGCAGTGCATACAGTGTGTAGAGGGGCGTGGTGAGCTGGGAAGTGTGGGCCGGCAGGTCGAAGGTCTCCTGTTGCCTGGTTGTGTGACTTTGGACATATCTCTCAACCTCTCCTTGCCTCAGTTTCTTCACCTGTACAAAGAGAGAACTCTGGCTCAGAGACCAGAGAGGATTTAATAGATAGTACTCGATACATATTGTCACATAGCACCAATTCTTCATATTCAGGGGAGAGCCCTGAGGATGGTCACAGGGCTCATCGCTGACTTGATACGCTCATGTCCTCATCTCAGTACACGGATAGTCTGAGTGAGATAGAGACTAAACCTGTGGATGGGACTCGTTTACCACCTCCATCCCTTTCTGGGACAAGGGAGGGTCTAAAAATTCCTTTTTATGCTATGCATTCATTGAGTAAGTGAACATTTCCCACGTTGGGTGCTGGAGACTCAGGTCTGAAAGTGACAGCGCCCGCTGTCGGATCTCACAGCCGAGGGCTGAGGCCGCCAGGCCCGGGTCTGATCACGTGACCACGAGGCCTGTGCATCACAGGGACACCCGCGGCGCTGAGCCCAGAGGAGGGGCGGCGGAAGCCAGCTCCTGCAGGTCTCTGCGTGCCAGGCTAAGGAGTTGGGGCTCTATTTTGCAGGTGGTGGGGTGCCCTGCTAGGAGACAGAGCTGGTTGAATTCCCTCTTGGAGCTCTCAGTGTTGTCCCTTGGCAGCTGGAGGGAGGGGAGACAGGCAGGACTGTAGGCACACTGACCACGAGTCCAGAGGACACGGAGAGAGAAGATGAAGCCCATGAAGGATGGTGAGAGGTCCACCCAGCAGGATGGGTAACTGACTGGTCACAGGGATAAAGCTGGGAGGTGAGGACATGGGGGACTTCTGGATTTCCGGCCCATGTGACCAGGTAGACGGTCCTGCTTTGGGCCACACTCTGAACACAATAGCAAACATCACGTGATTACCTTATAATCGTAAATTCTGACTTCCTGTGGGTTACTTTTGGTACCGGAGTTTATGTCATTGTCACTTTTTTCCTAATAAAATTCTATCCCATAACGAGTGGAGACCGTGACTAAGAGCAGGATAAGGGCAGGAGTCTTGGCCATTTCCCCTCCAATGGGAAGCAATCCAGGGTCATCTATTTAGTGTGACCTTACACAGCCCCCTGGAGATCAGAGGGAGGAGTGTGAGTGCTCGGGTGGTGGGGGGCTGTGCTTGGTCCAAGCCGCTTCTGGCTTAGCCCTTCTGCAGGCACACGCCCCGCAGGTTGTGAGATAGGTACCATATGCAATGCACCTCCATGGATAACGTGCACCCAGGTTTTGGGCCCAGACTTTCAGGGAAAAATAAATCATTTGTTTCAATTTTTTAATTCGAATTTGTATTTGTTTGTATTTAGGTACTTGCTTTTGGTATAATAAGGGAATTTTAGCATTTATGTTTTTATCATATTATGGTACAAGAAATTTTATGTAACAAATAATTGCAAAATGCAAGAATAGTTATACAAGGTACAAGAAGTTTTGTGTATAAAATTTTTCTTTATATAAAAATTGATTATCGTATGCCAGGGCATTGTTTTGCATATGGGTATCGTTCTTGATTTCTAGAGTGATACTTTTAACTCATAAGCATAAATAAAAGAAGAAAAAACATTTATGCAGATACAAAATTAGTACTACCCATGTATGATGTGCATCTTATTTTCCCTCACAAATTTGGGCAAAAAAGTGTGCATTATACACGGCAAAATATGGTAATACCACCTGTGTGTGGGAGGGGAGCAGTGAGGGGAAGGACGTATTGCAAAGGTGGCCTGACCGGGTACTGCTCCACTGGCTAGCCGCCTTAAAGACCAGAGCAATTCTGGCCGATGCGCTGAGGGAGATGAAATGAAACCCCAATCAAATTGTGTTTTTCTCAGATTTGGGTAAACTTGGAGGGCAGCTGTTTTCTCAGTTTGAAAGAGAATTTTTCTTCCAGTTAGGATGAATGTATTTTAATTAGCTTAATTAATTACAGGTCAACTAAAATCTACTGGCGTGAATTTTAAAAGGTGGAAGAAGCGGGCTGTGCTGAGTCTGGGACCGGCGATGCACGTGTTTTGTATCATTGATCACCGAGGCTGTAAGCCGAGAGTGTACATGCGTGCTGTGGGGTGTGTGTACGCGCGTGTGTTTGTCTCACACCGAAGACTGACATCTCAGAGAAGCCCCAGTTAGCAGGTGTAACAATTCTGCTACGAATACACGGGTCTCCTGTGGATGGCTGCCATGTCGTTATTTCCTTTAAACATATCTTTCTGGTGTAATGTTCTCTTCCTGAAAGCAAACCCTTCTAACACTGGATTCTTGAGGGTATCCTTAAGCCTTGCCATACGCAAATCCGGCTGCGATGCTTGCGAAGTCGTGGCCCGTACAGCCGTTTCTGTCTGTGACCGGCGGTGCACACAGCAGAGGCATCCAGGGAGCGTTAATGAAGCAGCTGGGCCCGAACGCCGAGCAGTCAGAACCCAGCCTCAAACCCACAGCACAGCGTGTAGGGAGGGAAGGGACGCTTCGGGTCCAACCCTGCCTGTCGTAGTACCTGCGACCACACCGAGCAGCCTGGCCAAAGGGGAGGAGCCTCGGGGCTTTCTGGGCTGCCGGGAACTCCCTGCGGGCGGATTGAGAGTTGTTTGCTCACTCCCTTCAAAACAAGAGGTGTAAAGGGACAAGGACAGAAAGATGACTGGTAATTTGTAACTGGCTGGCTGTGCTGGATGAGCCCAGTGTATTTATAATCGTTCAGAGCCAAACACGAAGCCTCCTGCACGTCACAAGTTGTCCCATGGCCAATGTTCCTGTTTGTCATGCTGTGTGTCACCGCAAAACCCAAACTAAAGGCACCCTCCCCCCCACACCCCCTGAATGTTCCCCTGCAGTAGAATAGCTACAGCGTTAGCCTTCCTAAACCACAGCAACCGTGGTCTGTGTCGTGTGGCTGGTCCCTGGGGGCAGGGACTATAGAAGTGTAACCTGGCAGTTGGTTAGGCCGTGAGGCCCAAGAAACCGTCAGGGGGCCAAGTGCTTCCTGCCAGGCGACCTTTGGCAGGTGAAGGCCCCCATGTCCCCCTGTGCAGCCGCTGTCCCTGAGTGAGCACTGGCCCATGACAGTCCCAGGGCATAATGCAGGTGCCTGCTGGGCACCTCGATTCAGCGTGCTTGGCCATCGGATCCTTTTCCTGTTAACGGAGTGGCTCAGTCAGGGGTTCGTTGGCAAGGGTGTTTGTTTGCTTGCTTTTGTTTTTCTAAAAAGCACTGGTTTTTAGAATGAGGCATTTCCTACTTTTGAGTTGACTTCAAGTAGGTTTCCTACTAAGAAGACAAGCCATGCCTGCACAAGGTTGCAGAGCGCCTTGCCCAGTTTAAGCCCGGGGAAGGCGGGCCGTGCTGCTCGGCTGAGGCCGTCCCTTACAGTTGAGGATGTCGATACCGGAGACCTTGGCCCTGGTCTGGTTTGTGTCTCAAGACTCAGTTTGCTCCTCTGTAAAATGACAGCTAGTATTTGTGTGGCCCTCCCAGCCTGCCATGCATGGAGCTTTCATTAAGTCACTTATTCCTGAGGACAGTCCTATGACGGAAGGACTGTTGTCATCCTATTACACCCCCATTTACAGACGGCAAGCTGAGACACAGAAAGGTACCAACAGTCACCCAAGTGGCACACCTGGGATCTGAACCCAAGCTTGTCCATGGAGCCCACGTCCTCACTCATGACATTGCACTGCCTTTTGTAATATGGTTGGCGAGTGCCATGCACTCGACAATACAGGCACACCTCGTTTTGTTGCACTTTACAGATCCCACATTTTTACAAATTGAAGGTTTGCAGCAACCCTGCTTTGAGCAAGTCTATTGGTGCCACTTTTCCAACAGGCTCAGATGATGCTTAGCACTTTTTAGCAATAAAGGATTTTTTAATTAAGGTATGTACATTGCTTTTATAGATGTAATGCTATTGCACACTTAATAGACTACAGTATAGTGCAACATTACTTTTATATGCACTGGGAAGCCAAAATACTTGTGTGACTCACTTTATCGCAGTGTTTGCTTTACCGTGGTGGTCTGGAACCAGGTTATGCCTGTACCCAGTAAATATCAGAAGGCAGGCACAGAGCAGTGTTGCTGTGCCAGAAGCTGCGTTTCTCCTCTCTGGATGCTATGCTAAGAGGCATGGTGGCCCTTTAAAGGCCTAATAGTACCATCTACTTCTCAAAGGGTCATTTCCTTCTCTGTGGCCACAGGAAATTGGGACAACTGGAAGTCTGGTAGAGCATCAGGCAGTGGTCACTGTAGGGGTGGTAAGATGGTCCCTGGTTGCTGCTGAATGGGGCTAAGCCACTGCTGGGGCCCTTCAGGCCATAGAGAAAGCCTGGTGGGGTTGCATGGGAGTGGGGCTGTGGCAAGGAGGAGATCCTAACCTGGGTGTGTGTCTAGGGTGGTAATGGAGAACCCCAGGTGACTTCTGACCCTGTAAGAGAGAGCTTAGGGTGGGGTGTAGGGTCTTGGCCAATGTCTCAGGTGCATTCATATCTGGAGACTGAGAAAAATCAGGGCTGAGTGAGGGGAGGCAATGTGAGTCCTCCCTTTCCCCAAGCCTCTGTTTTAGAGACCATGGGGGATGTTTTAATAGTAAAGAGATGCCCATAGAATGAAACACCACGTACAAGTTTGCGGATGACCATGACTGGTTATTTCCTCTCAGAAGGCTAGAGACTCTTAGGCTGAAGCTTGCTTTAGATTTTCACCATGTAGTTCTGCTCTGTGATGGGTCAAGCATTATTCTAGTGGTTGGCCATGCCAAGAGAATAGGAGGCGTAGTGTCTACTCTCAAGGAGCTCACATTCATTAGAGGAGACATACATGTGTATAAACAGACAACATAAATCAATAAGGTAATCCAACAGTAAGCACAACAGATCCTGGGACCTTGGGAAAGGCATCTGACTTTGGGAGGGAACAGGTGGGATCAGAGATGGGGGGGTGGTGTTTGCTGAATGTCAGCCTTCAAGGCATAAGGAGGTGGCAGCATGATCAGGTAAAGGTAACAGGTAGGCACAAGATGCACTGTTTTGTCTTGATGGGGCTTAAAGTATTAGGCAAGGTGAGGCAGGGGATAGAGTGGGGATGTAGGGACATGTGTAATATATGGAGCAGCTTGGGTGTCTTGGCTGTCCAGCAGTGATGGTGTCATTAGACACATGAGTTGTGCTGTGAGTAGATTCCACTGACAGCAGAACGGAGGGAGGAATTCATGGGGGACGGGACTCAGCCAGAGAGACCCAGACGTATTGAAGTAAATCCGGATGGATGAAGAGGGCCTGAGCGAGGACCGTGACCACAGGAAAGCCAGGTGAATACGAGGTCAGACAATTAATTTCGCGAACTCATCCTAGAGAAAGTGCTACTCACCTCACTGCTGAGTGTCACTACGGTCACCTTCGAAGTCCTCCCCTTGGGGAGCCGTGCTCCGACGCCAGCGCCTAGTCCTCCCTTCAGAGCAATTTTGGAACTCTTTTTCTGGAATGGCCATCAGAGCTGTCGTTGTACCCTTGCCAATGCTATGACCCCTTACTGAGCTGTTTGTACAGCGCTGCCCACGTAAGCTCGTGGTGGCAAGTTCGCAAACTTAATAGTCAGATCTTGGGAATGATGACAGATCCTGGTCAGGCTAGGCTGACCAGACGTCCCATTTGAAACGGGACAGAAAACAATGGTACTGTCCCATTTCAATTGGCACGTATGGTCACCCTAGTCTCACCGGGGTAAATTCCAGGTGTGCTAGGCCGACCATACAGACCGTTAGAAACAGGACAGTAGCGTTGTTTTCTGTTCCATTTAAAAAGGTACGTCTGGTAGCCTAGTCTAGGCGGAGGTGCTTAAGAACGTGAAGAGGTAGAAATCACCTGTCAGGGCTTTCAAACTGGGCATGCCCGCCTCCACCCGTAGGTGCTGAGATGCTCACAAACCCTAGGCTTGGGACAGGGGAGGTGGCATTGTGGGAACATTTTGAAAAAGCTCCTGAGGTGATTCTGATACAGCCTCACTGAGTGACCCCTGGCCCAGGGGAACAGGCTTCGGGGAGCCAAGGCCTGGGGCCCTCCCTGGATTCTGTACCACTAAAGCACAGCCTCCCTCAGGCTAACAATGGTATAATCCACCATTTAGCGTCTTTACGCTTGCATTCACATTGTAGTAAAACAATTACAGCTCGCCACTGGGTCTCACGGTGTGTCAAGAAGGTGAGGGAGTGCCCCTGAAAACTGTGACACTCTTCATAGGACACCATGAAATATCAACGTATTTATTTCTATTAAATGATCTAAGAGCAATTTTATGGGGGGAAATTACGACTGTAATATATGGATGCAATCTAAAGTTACCACCAGCTGTTCGTGAGAAAGTATCAGGCCGTCACACCGAGCCTAATTGGTTATTTCTGTGTTTTTCTGCTAATTTTTTTCTTAGCTATGGTCATGAATTTGTTCTATGGTATCAGTGTTCACTGGCCAACAAGTGGTAGCAGATGCCAAAGGTTTAAGAAAAATGCAAGAGACAAATTTCAACTGAATATATAGAAGTTGGGGTGCCTTGGGACACTTATGTGATTCTACCACCCCTGAATAATTGGTAATAACTGCAATTATTTCATTGTACCTGTAGAACCCCTGAGTCCAGCTGTGGAATAAATCCAGGAGCACAGTTGGAGAACCCCTGGCTTTTCATCACATTTATTGCTTCTTTAACTGCCCAACAGCCACGGCTTATATGTATATATGTTCTGACCCACGTAGTGGGCGAGTCCTGTGGCATCTGAGGACTCCCGTCAAGGTGAAAGGCATCCCCTGTGCGTTCTAGCTCTGGAGACTTGCTCCCTGCATTCTTTCTACCCTGAACACTGTCTCTGCTCAATCCACACGGACGAGGCGACTTCCTTCCAGCTCGGCTCCCAGGCCACTTGCCAAAGTTACCAACCAAGGGCTGAGGGCAGACAGGGGCCTCTTCCCGGCCAAGGCACTAGCCCAGAGCACCACAGATTCGGCCTGAGTGCCTCTGGGGCCTGAGTGCCTCTGGGGCCAGGCCGCTGACGACTTCCCGAGGAACAGCACCTCGGCCTCATCTCCGGCTTCCAGAATCACACAGCTCTTAAACTCCACTTTGCTGTTGCCGTCAGCACCTCCCCACCTTATGTTGTTGTCTGGGTACCGACCATGCCCCACGGTGGGGAGGGCTCAGGTTTTGGAATCATTTGGGCCAGAACTCTAACATCATCATTACCTTCACCACTTACCAGCTATGAGTCCTTGGTAGTTACTTAACCTCTCTGAGCCTCATAGGTAGGCTGGCCAGACGTCCCATTTTAAACGGGGCAGAGAGCAATGATACTGTCCCGTTTCTAGCGGTACGTCTGGTCAGCCTAGTTGCACTGAGCTAAGTGCAAGGTGTGAGTAGGCTGACCAGCTGTCCTGTTTGAAACGGGACCGTGCAGTTTCCTGTCCCATCTCGAATGGGACAGTGGGTCAGCCTACATGTATGTAAAATGAGAATAACACTGTGTCTATTTCAAAGATTATTATGCGGCCTAAGGAAGGAAACTGCCTGCCAGGCAGAAAGCAGCCCATAAGCCTGGGACTCTTATTCTCCCCTCTCCTAGGTTATAAAATCAGTGAGGGCAGGGACCTCTTCCTGGGTACCTTTGCATCTCTCCATGACAGTCAGCAGCGTGCCTGTAGGAGGCACTGAATGAGCCTGCGACATGAAAGGGACTGGGCTGAACAGGGAGACAGGAAGCTGGGATGACGGGAAATCCCTGAAGCCCTCGGAAGGCTCCAGTGTGTATGTAATGCCAGCGCTCCTGCAGAAAAGCGGGCCGAGCAGAACGCGGAGCCCAGGGCAGGAGGCGAAGAGCAAAGACTTGTTGGGACGGGAAGAGGCGAGAAGGCTGGGGAAGGTCATGCGGGGTCAGCTCAAGGTCTGGGGGAAAGAAGGCGCATGTGGGGCGAGTGCTAATTACCATGCTGAGGAGGACAGGGCGGCTCCGTAAATGCCAGCCCGGCCAGGAGCCGGCCGCCAAGCTGACCTCACGCCCGTTCATTAAAAAAGGGAAAACAGTCCTCCCAGCACGGACCGTTTTAGGAACCGGAGCATTTCCGTGAACCTTTCCTCCGGCTGTCACGGCGTTCCGGATGTGATGGCGGAGTGGCCGCCTCCCGGTGCATCTTAACCTTTAGGCCGCGGCCTCTTCCTGTCCCCCTTCCTCTCTGTGCCCGGGGACGTGCTCGTCCTGGAGCAGGAAGTGACGGCAGGCGGTGCTTTTCTGCAGTCACTCTCCTGAACCAAACGAGAGCGCTGGATGTGCAGGGCTGTTCCGAGAACTGAGGCCAGGACAGAAACGGGGCGGCCGCTCATTCAGATGCTCTGGGCTGGGGGGGGCCTGTGGGAGTCACCTGGGGCTAGCTTATGTTTATGCTGCACCTCACAATGACTCTGAAGGTTTGTTTGGACATTCCAGCCCAGGAGAGGAGTCCCCAGCCAACTGTTGCCAGTGCATTGTATTTTTCAGGGAGAAAAACTGTTCAGGTCCACCCATAGGTCACTCACCCTGGGGACGGCTGGTGTGCTGGGTGCAGCCACCCACTGCCCTCTTCTCTGTGCTACGCATGGGAAACAGTGTGCTAATTCTGTCACAGGTATTAGTGTCCGCTGGCTGTGTGCGGGGGCTGCGTCCCACAGGCCCTCTCCCCAACCCCCGTGGGGCGCAGGCGGAAATCCGCAAATGCTCCAAATCAGCGCTTTCTTCCCTCCCCGAGGAGACTGTTAAGCAGTTACCAGCCCACTGCTGTGTACAAACAAGACCCGGGAGGCGCCTGCCCGCCTGCTGGCATGAACAAAAGCTCCGGCAGAAACTGCGGGCAGACTGGCACGTAGGGCTGACTGTAGTTACTGAGGCCTGTGGGCGTGCCACCCCAGCAGCTATGTTTGCAGCACCGCCTCAGAAGTCACAGAATGGGCTTCTCTTACTCCTTTTCTTCCTTTTGTTTAGCGTTTCCTAAAACGGAGGTCTCCAGTTACAAACTCCCAGCTTACACCTGACACCCGCATGACGGGCATGGAAAGTCCCCAAGGGTCTGGTGTAAAACGTCGGGGTGTTTCCTGCCACCGGTGGCCCCAGATGCCGCCGTCTCTGTCCAGGGAACGTGGGGAGGTCCCAGAAGCATGGGCCGCACACCAGTACTTTTCTCCAAGCTGAATTTTCACCCCTGTCTTTGAAACCTCGCTATGACTTTCCCCGGGAACCCTGGGGACCCGGAGCACTGTGGAGGCCTGCCGGCAGCGAGTGTCACTTGGAGGGGTGCTATAGACGCAGGCCTGCGCGTAGCTTTGGAATCGCTCTCCATGCATTCCCCAACGGAACCCACCTCGTGGCCACTTCAATCCACGTTGACCCAGTTTTTCAGCAAAAAGACTGCGGCCAGGCTTCCTCAAGTCCTGCATCCGTGGATTCTAGCCGGGTGGGACCTCAGGTGCCTACACAGTTCACCTCTAAGACCTGCCATAGTGTGATGGGAAAAGAATGGAAGGTGGAATACGGAGTTTGCAGTCAGAGACAGGTTCAGGCACACGATTCTATGGCATCAAAAGTCAGAAAGGGGTTGAGGGTTGACTGGGACAGGACACGGAAGGACGTTTCGGGTGACAAAAATGTTCCATATCCTTTCAGGTCTATGCATTTGTCAAAATTCCTGCATCACCACCAAAGACCCGTGCGTTTTACTGAGTGTAAATCACACAGTCCTTGTCAGAGGGGCAGGCTCAAACCCTCGCCCTCTCCTGCCCTGTAGACAAGCGCCTCCGCAGTGAGCCTTGGTCCCCCGTAAAATGGCAGGACCACTTGTACCTGCGCTGTGGGGGACTGTGGACATTCAATGGGACCCCGTGAGCCAAGAGTGCTTCGAAAATGATGAAAAGCCCCCTACACGGTGGCTGGCTTTGTTATGCTCCCCGCCCAGCTGCCTTCTAGAGCAGATTATTGAGCTGGTACAATTCTGTGGGCTCTGCCTCGTTACTTCCCTTGGAGATTAGTGTTATCTATTTTAAGGAGACTCTGGAGATATCAAAACGCTGCAGAAAAGCAAATGGAATATGGATTTGCCAGGAAGAGGGGGGTGGGCTGGAAGGGAACAGCTGGGGAGAAAGCCATCAATCCAGCTCAACTGTGGGACCAGACGGGTGCTGGGAGGCAGCGGCTAAATGTCTGTGCCAGAGAGTCGTGACCAGTACAAGCAGTGTGAGTTTAAAAAAAAATCACATCTTGCCAAACAAACTGGGTCACATTCACGATGGAGTTAGTCACTGAACAGAGCCGGGAAAGAATATTCAGAGGAAAAAGCAAACGATATGGGGACCAGGGTGACTCACTTGGGGGGTGGCAGAGGCCACTGTGGCCTCCTGTCCCAGTTTGGTAGTGAAGTGAAAGATGCTTCCTGTGGCGCCTGCCGTGTGTCTCCTGCTATTTCAGGTTTGAACTTGATCTTCACTCCTAAAGGCAATCACAAAAACCTCTACACTGGGAGCGAGAGCATGGCACACGCTTTAAAATGAAAAACCTGACAGACAAGCCAAGGTCAATGCCGGCAGGGAAAGCTGGAAGGCCCCTCCTGAGCTCACCCTTGGAATTCGAGTGGGAGGTCAGCCCACAACTGCCTGAATGCCACCAAGCTCCAGAGTGGTGACACCAGCAAAGGCTTTCAATTTAAGAACGCTGCAGTCAGAGCAAAGAGCAAATGTCCTTTGACAACAAAATTCTATAAGATAGGTGGACCAGATGTTTCATTTTAAACGGGACAGAAAATAACGGCACCGTCCCGTTCCCAAAGGTACATCTGGTCAGCCTAGTGTCACTGGGCTAAATTCAAGGTGTCACTAGGCCGACCAGACGTACTTATTAAAACAGGACTGTATCACTGTTTTCTGTCCTGTTTCAAATGCTACGTCTGATCAGCCTACCGATGAATGAAGAAGGCTGAAATCAAATTTGAAATTGTTGACTGTGACGGTAAAGTTAAAATAGAGAAAGAATTAACAGGAAGAATCATAATCTACAAGAGACATCTGATAGGTGAAATTTTTATTTTATCCTCATTATAAAAATTTTGGTACTTTCTGCTCGGTGTTTCTGCCAAGAAATGTGAAATGTTGACGAAGAAGAGGAAATGGGCCAGAGATGCTGTGACTCTGAAAGACCATTTAAAGGGATGAGAATCTATGGAGCTTCTCCCAGTGACCAAGGTTATAAAGTTAGGGTCTTAAACTACCAAATCTGGGCGAGAAAAAGAAAAACGACAACTCCAGTAAGGGTGACATCTAAATTCACCCTAACTTAACTTACATGTCCCCAAATGTTTGTCTTTTCTCTGGGCAATTCAGATCTCTTATGTTGTCTCCTCCCTTACGAGGTGTCTTCCAGCACGGGCGCTGATGTCCTGTAGGTGTTTGGTGACGACACCAGAGACTCAAACATGTGTGGTTTGGACCCATGCACCATGTGGTCAGATGGCCAACACCGTTACCTTTCCTCCAGAAGCGCATCAGGAAAAGCTGGGGGGTGGGGGGTCTTTGGAAAAGACAAGAATGCTGGGAAAATAGGAGGCAGAAGGGAAAGAGGAAGACCAAATCAGAGATGGAGTGACTCCATGAAAGAAGCCATAGGCATGCATCTGCAGGAGCTGAGCAGGGATGTGAGGACAGGACACTGTGGATGTCTCTCATTAACAGAGTCCCCAGGAGTTGGAGCTGACTCGATGGCATGTACCAAGAGCTGTCCCTGTGGCAAAAAGGCAGGGGGCACCGTGACCTCTGAATCAGAAAGAGGGTGCCATGAGATGCTGAAATGTGGATGCCAGCGTTCAGGATGCTGAAGGGAGCCCAGTGGGAGGAGCAGTCCCCACCCAGGTCTTTGTCCCACCAGAGACCTCAGCACTCAGCGACCTCAGTCCTAGCTGCTCCACTCTGTTGATGAGCATGTGGCATCTGCCTTCCCTGGGCCTGCGTTAGGTCTCTGAAATAGCTGAAGATACAACTCCTCTCCCAAGTCACTTGTAGGCCGTGAAGCCTAAGGGAGTCCCTGATTCTGGCCTGCCTTTGGGGTTTGAGGCTCAGGTGCATGCTTATTGGCCAATTACGAAACCTTTGTGAAAACTGATTTTCTTGCCCTGAAGGTGGCGGCCCAGAACTAGTAAGTAGACAATACACGTGAGCTATAATTAGCTGCCTAACATTTTGGCCATTGACTCAATGGACCTTGAGGATAAAAACCAGCAGGCAATGAGTTACCTTCTCACTGATAGAAGGAACAAGCAAGGCAGACCCACCGTGGACACTGGGGCTTTTGCTCCAGGTTACTTTCCAAATACAGACCGGGGGATGTGCGACGTCTGGCAGCACCTGCGTGCTTCTGTGATGGGGTATTTGGCCTTTATCCCTGGTTCCTGGCACAAGAGTTCCCAAAATTTTAGGAATTTCCTGAATGTTAGAAGAGAGGGAGCATCTTTTGTATTCATAATAAGGCCCTTCAACCATCCCTGAGTTTATGCTAATGAAGTGACGCTTGGAGGGGACAGGAACCAACCATGTGATTAGAAGGTTGGAACTTACAGCCTGTCCCTCCTGACCTATCTGACCTCCACAGAAGGGAGGGGAGCTGGGGCCTGAGTTCATCACCAGTGGTCAATGATTTTCTCAATCATATGTTATGTAATGAAACCTCCATAAAACCCCCAGGATCACGCTGAGGTCCTGGGGCAGGGGGTGTAATGTTAGGCCTACAGAGGGCATGGAAGCCCCCCCCCCCACCGCCCTCCCCCAAACACCTTGCCCCCTGCATCGCCTCCATTCCACTGTTCATTTGTATTCTTTATAATATCCTTTACAGTAAACTGGTACTAGTAGGTAAAGTGTTTCCTTGAGATCTGTGAGCTGTTCTGTAAGTGATCGAACCCGAGGAAGACATTGTGGGAACCCCGACTTTAGAGCTTGCTGGTCAGAAGTCCCTGAGGCCCAGGGCGTGTGATTGGCATCTGACGTGGGAGCACTTGTGTAGGGCTGAGCCCGTAACCTGTGGGGTCTGTGCTCAACTGGAGCCTTAGTGTCAGAACTGAATTAGATTGTAGGACGCCCAGGTGGTGTCCGGAGAGGTGGAGAATTGCTTGATGTCGGGGGAAACACCTACATATTGGGTGTCAGAAGTGTTGTGAATCGAAACAGATCCTAACTGTGAATTAGATTTAGGAGTCTGACCCACAAGGAGCCCTGCGGGGAGCGGGGCAGGACGATGTCATCTGATTGTGTCAGAAATCTTTAAGTTGCAAGCAGCTGAAACAGACTCAGACAAACTTAATTGGAACCAAGCTTTGCTGGAAAGGTCTAGAATAGTTGTTGGATGCAGAAGAGCCAGGCCTCAGGAGGAAGAGAAACAGGCCATTCGCGGGAATGCATGGACAGGCCCCTCAGAACCTCTCTGCTCCACTGTTTTCTGTCCCCACGTTCTTCCCCAGCCCGCAGATCCGAGGACTCAGAGTCACAATGGCCTACATTGGGTCCTGAGTGCCACCATCCTCCCAGCAGGAGAGACAGGGAGAAATTGGACTGAAGGGCCCTCAAAACTTCTCAGAAGAAGGGGAAAGTAATCCCCCAATGGGAAATCAGGGTGTTCTGACCTAAAAGGTAGAAAGGCATGTTTGACAGGCCAAACACCGAGATCTCTGGCTTGCTGTCCTCAGGCTCCACTGTTAAAGGAAGGGAGCATGAGAAACAAGGACAGGATTCCACGTCATTGTCCCCGGCCTGGGTCAGGTCCAGTTCTGGGCAGCGCACTTTCAGAGGCCTGGGACTGCTTGGGAGGTATTCGGAAAGGGCAGCAACATGGTGACATGGTGACATGGCTGAATGGCTGAAGGACATTGAACCCAGAGAGGAGGAGCCTGAGTGGACATGTAAAGGCTGTTCTGACAGCTGGAGGTCTGGGATGTAGCACATACCGATTTCATATTTGATGTCCCCCCGACCCCCACCAGAGGAAGAACTCATGAACAGACTTCCGGGGCACCGATTTCAGTGCAGCATATATGGGAAAGAGCGTTCAAAAAACCAACCGCTGCGAATTCAACGAGCTGACATAAGGTCGGGAACTTTCCGTCCCTGGGTAAACCATGTTCTGTCGTGAGCAAGAGCAGGGTAAACAGTCCTCACGTGTGATCACAACACACGGTGTGACAGGACCCGACCCAGTGCTCTCATAGGACAACACGCCCTGTGTGGCCACACCTGCCACAAAGCACTTTTGCACGTGTGAACTTATGGATGTGTGCAACGTGAGTGATGATGGAGGGTCAGGACAAGAAAGGCCTCTAAATATCCTTTCTAACCACCTGCCCAGGCCCTCATGGGAAAGTCCTGAGTTTAGAGCTGGACACCCAAGGGCCTCTTTTGGGCTGCGTGGCATTAACCAGCATCCTTCACACGCCTTCCAGTGCAAACCAGGCCACTTGCTCCATCCCTGAGCAGTGTTCAGCAAACGTAGGTGGAGTCTCTTGGCTACACCTGAGATTAGGAAGCTCTCATATCAGAGGTGGAAGAAACCTTTGTGATCAATGAGTTTACAGTGCTGGAATGCATCAAGTGGCATTCTGGACAGGTTGGTTTGTAAGCTGTTCTTGATTTCCTTTGGACACTCACAACCTTCTAAAATAGTCCACACCACTTTGGGCAGTTTTGGTTGCTGAAATTCTTTCTTGCACTGGGGTAGAGTCTGCCCACTATGTGACTAGATCTATCACAATTTACAACACACGAAGCCTTTGACCAGCAAGCCCACGTTTAACAATTTATTCTGTAGAGGGGGTCCCCATGGGCTCAGAGACATATGTGCAAAGATATTCATCGCAGTAAAGGGCTACGCATAATTTAAATGTTTCACTGGGGGACTGATTAGACAAGTTATGAAATATCTGTTCTCTGGAATGAATGTCAGGCAGCTGTTAAAAAATTAAACCGTCCTCATGCGCTCACGGGGAAAACCTTTGCATCGGTCTTCTGCCCCCGGCCGTCTCTAATTCATGTAGAATTGCTGGAAAATTCAGAAATCTGGGTCACGGGTGTGTGACTGGCCAACGGGGCACACATGAATGGACGTCTAGGCCCTATCCCGGAGAACCGTGCTTACCGGTGCTTGGCTCTGGGGAAGGAAACTGTGAGGCTGTGTGTCAGAGGTGGATGGGAGCAGTGTGTGCATGTGTGTGTGTGTGTGTGCGGACCTGTGCATGTATTTACATGCATAAGTATAAATCGCTTCCTTTTTCCCTTTTGAAATCGTTTACCCTGTACAGGTATCACTGAAAACACGTCCTCTTAGGCAACAAAAGCAAAATTGCAAATGGGACTCCAATCAAACTTACAAATTCTTGTGCATCAAAGGACACAGTAAACAGGGTGAACAGGCAACCCACGGCCTTGGAGGAATACTTGCCAGTCATGTATCTGATAAGACATTAATATCCAGAATGTTGAAGGCCCATCTACAAATCAACAGCCAAAAACAAGGGGCCCGGGGCCGGGGTGTTGGCACAGCCGCCTTGCTGGAGGCCTCTGGTGCCCCAAGCTCTTAATCCTGGCTGCCCGATGCCCTTGCCCCCCGCCCGTCAGCTTCCTCTGGGCCTCAGCCCCTGCAGGCATTTCCCCCAGTCTGCACAGGTCCCCCAAGGCTGTGCCCCCTTTCCCGAAACTTTACTTCCCCCTTTTAGGATGCTCTCCCTGGGGATCTAAACCTAATTCCGTCGAGACAAACAAGTTAGGGAGGTGGGAGGGAAGGTGGGAGGGAGAGGCACACGGGAAAATGTGCTCCAGTCTGGAGCCCTGGGGCACCCCCGCCACCGTTTCCGGGGAAAGAGGGAAGGGTTGACCTTGCTCTCAGGAAAAGATGCGTTGCTGCTAGAGACACACCGGATCATTCCGGACCGGCAAAGGCCGGGCCAGGGAGAAGGGTGGAAGGGCTCTGCAGGAAGTCAGCCCTCTGGCCTCCCGCTGATGGCTAGAGGCAAGCAGTGATGCTTAAAGTATTTAACAAAGGGCCCTGACCCCTCAGAGCTGTCACCTGAGCCAGCTCCGGGAGGCCCCCTGTTGCCATTTGTTCTCCCTACGGAGGCGGGACGTGGGCGGTGGGTGGGGGCAGCCCTGGGGAGGGGCGGCTGTGGCTGTCCACCCGCCAGTGTAGAAGTTTCCAGGGGAACACGGTGTGCTGCAGCATTTCCCAGCGGCCAGGGGTCCTGGCGGGGATAAGAGCTGTGCTCTGACCGCCTCGGGCCGCCTGTCCCTTCCTCATTGCCACGCCCTCAGTGAGCCTCAGCGTCCGGGCCACAGCGGCCGTCCTCGTGCGTGGTCTGACGTCGGAGGAGCCAGCAGCTCCAGCTTCCCCGGGAGGACCCGCCCGCCTCTCCCCTTTCCCCCTCTCCTTCCAGGAAGCTCAGCAGCTGGACCACGCGGGCTGGACGATGCCTCATGTCCTCCGGAACCCAGGGCTCTCCCTCTGGCTGGAGGAAGCGCTGGGCACCCAGACGCCGGCAGCCGTCTGCCTGCGGGGCGGCCTCCACACCTGCCAGGCCGCCAGCTTCCTTCCGCCCTCTCCAGGGCTCTGGGGAACCGGAGCGAGGGGGGCCGTGTCACGTTCGCTGTGCTTCCCACCGCCCCAAAGCCGGCCCTGGGACCGGAGAGCCGAGGGCCAAGCGGTGAGCCCAGCAGCCTCGCTTCTGAAGAGCAGCCCAGGACGGCGAGGGACGGACGCCAGGAAGCTCCCTTTCCACCTTCAGTCGGAAAAGCTGTGTTTCCCGAGAGGCTTGCAATGGAGGCTTCACTGGAGCGTTTCTATCTCAGACATACTACTTTCACTTTTAGTGCATACACATATACAGTTTGCAGCCTCACAAGGGGAGCCGCCTGGCCCACCCTTTCTCACCTCTGGCTTCTTACTGTCCCCCAGAGCCAGTCGCCGCCTGTGATTTCCGCTGTGCCGGCATCGGCACCAGTGATTCTAAAGAATATGGTTACAGGCCTGGGGCAGACGAGGGTTCAGCGCCCCCGACCCCCGGCCCAGACACAGGTGTTCCCACTTCTCCCTCACATCCCAGCAGAGTTCCTGCAGGTCTTCCTGTCCTAGAGGCCATTCGTGACAAGGCCTACGACTGTGTGTGAGTCACGACAAAAGAACACAACGCTCCCGATGAAGTCGTGACCCAGGCTGATTTTCAACTCGCAGAAAACGTGCATCTTGAATATAAGGAATTCAGGGGCATCACAATTTCTGACTAAATCACCAAGCCGTATTTGTGCTACTCGGATGGTGTAAATATTGTCCACGGCATACTGTAATTATACCAGGGGTGTCAAAAACGTACACACACTTTACGAGCTGTTACCTGTGCGTTACGTAAATACTGACGGGAACCACTTTGAGCGCCACCTGTAACTGCAGCAGTCAGGTGTGACTCGTATTCACCTTTTGTTATCGGTACATGTTGAGCATTACAGTTTCAATGCAGTGTTTTCCTTTCCTAAAAGGAGTGTACATTTTGGGGGGCACCCTCTATATTTCTGCTCTTGTTCATCTACCCCTCCCCCGCCAAGTGAATACTTGCCTGGTCTATTTCAGTGTGTCGTTTTGAGGTGTTTCTGAGTAATTCACTCCAGCTCTCCTCTGCGTGAGGAACAGACTGGTCATCTCTCAGTGGCGTTTTCCTCCCGGTGGGGACGTTCTCCGGGAGCTGTCTTCTTGCCCCCGCCTCAGGGCTGGCTCCTGCATGTCCCCACTGCAGTCACCAGCTCAGTGTCCCTTCAGCATCACCTGAGAACCCACTTTCCTTCTCTGCTCTGCTGGGTACCCCTGTGCTGAGGCTCCTAGGTTCCCTTTTGGTTAATTCTTGATTTTGGTGGGAGCACAGCCTCCAGCGGCTTCCTGAGAATGGGCTCGTGACGGGTAAATGTTTGGAGACCCTGTGAGCACCTTTATTCTCCTCTTGCATGTGATGGTGCGTCTGCATCTAGAACTCAACTTCGGAAATCAATTCTCTGTATGGTAGAGGTTCCCTCCAACATCTGGTGATTCACGGCTGGCACTTACGTGATACATGCACGGGTGACGCTTGTTGATTGGTGGGTTGATCAACAGGGATGCTGTGGCCATCTGCAACGTGGTTCCCTAGGGGTTGCTGCTAGCCCAGGCTCTGGACGTCTTTTCCTCAGACCAATCAGCTTCTCCAGGGATGAAACCATCTGATCTGCCTGTGGGGTGGAAGCCCCACTGCTGGCAGTCTGGCAGCCAACAGGGCAAAGGGGGTTGCAGTGTCTCACAGCCCAACGTGGACACTGTCATTTAATCCCCCATTTCAGCAGTGTGTCGCCTGCCCGCTCTCGGTTGTGGTCGCCGTCCAGATCACCTCTGATTCAATCTTTCCTGCCAGGGCTGGATGGGGGCAGTGGCCCGGCCGCACAGGCGTGGGAAGGACTGTGGCAGTACTAGTGCTCCTGGCACGAACCTGTCCCACATTTGTCCTGCACAGAGGGAAGTACTTCCTGTTTCTGTCTACGGCTCTGCGGTGTGGCTGGTCTGCCTCTTAGGGCTCCGCTCCCTGCAGGGCTTAGAGTTTTGGCTTTATCTTCTCTGCTAAATTGATTACTTCTCATTGATCTGCTTTTTCAGTTTCCAGACTATTGTTCCTTTTTTTTTTCGTCTGCTTGTTTCTTCATTCCCAGTCCGTCTTTATTCTTATGGGCCTCGGCAGTGGTATGCTGCTAAATAGTAGCCAGCTCGGTCCGGAAGTACAGCGTCCCAGTTCACACCAGTTCGGTTCTGTGGTGCACATATTCCTACTGTGATAATTTCAAGCTACCAGAAGAGCATCCCAAACACGCAGGTGGGAGGACATGCAGGTAGCCCATCATTTACATAATAGTCTCACCTTACAGCTACAGCAGACATAAACACTAGACACGAATAACCCCAGAAGAACTCTATGGTTATAAAATTATTAGGAAGTGACAAGTATTGAGAATTTATTAGCTGTGTGTTTTAATATAATTTTTTAAAATTATAAGCTTATACAACTTAGGTTTTGAAATAACTGGCTTATATTCAACAACTGGCTCAACAACTGGCTCAAAAATTAATAATCGGTTCTCACAAAAGCCAGTCAGAGTTGGCCCAGGTGTACGACTGGGTTAATGCCTTTTTCATCATTTGTCGTTTTAGTATAGTATTCAGAAACTGACCTTTAACTTGCTACTATATAGCATACAACTACTGTTCCTCATATGCTGGGATTTTTTTCTCTCCACTTTTATTGAGATAGGATTGATGTATAACTCATAGTTTGTTAACACAATAGTAATCTATCCCAGTTCACATAATCTAATTATAATTCTCAAACTGTGGGGAAGGAAGGATGACGTTTGGTGAAATGAGAAATAGAAGAGTTAAAATACTAATAAAATGAGGTATGGGTAGGTGATCAGTACCCACAGGTCGTTGATCTTCAGAGGAGAGTGATGTCAGCACCGTTGGGTGTGAGGTCTTAGTGGGAAAGGGTGGTAACTGGGCTAAACTTTCTGTTCTGATTTCATCTCAGGTTTTTAAGAGGACCATTTAGTGTATCTGTGTTTCTTAGCAGTTCTCTGAAGTAGTGCCAACCAACTCCTTACTCTGAACACACATGGCCACACAGGGGCCATGTACTCATGCTGAGCCTCCACAGAGTCTTTCATTAGCTGAGCTCAAAGCATTGGACTGACGTGGCCTCATTAAGTCTCCCCACACCTCGGTGTGGGAGGAGGAGGGAAAGACCATTCCTCCCACCCCGCACATTTTACAGTTGGAAGAAACAGAGGCCCCAGAGCAAATCCACAATAGCTGGGCTGAGCTGGGCCTAGCTGGTTGTCAGCCTGCAAATCCAGTGTGGTACCTTTTCATGACAATAGGATCTTAGGCACTAGTTCATCTTTTCAGCCACTTTCTAAATAGGTGAAGGTGTTTTATGACCTGAACTATCAAGGAGTTATTTTAAGTCCTAAATTGAATGACTGATTTTTGACCCTCGCTGACTCTGTCTTATATGCATGATTTTATAGTATTTTAGGTCCATAACCCTCATCTGGCTGTAGGAATAGGGGAGCATTGACAAGAGCAAGAAGCCTGCACTGTTTGGGTACAAAGAGAAGACCAGATGCTGTGGTCTCTATGTTCAGCAGAACACAAAGCACTAATCATTGCTAAAATTGACAGTAGACTTTGTGAACATTTACTGTGTGTTGGGTATGGAGTTTAGTGTTTTGTATGCATTATCTCATTTAAACTACTTCATTCTTTACAGCAACAATTTGTGGCTGGTATTAATATCATCCCTATGTTACAGCTCTAAAAAGTGAAGCTCAGAGAGTCTAAGTAAGCCTGGCTGGCCTCTTGGCCGTAGTGATTGATATAGAGATAGACCTGTCATCCATGAGAATCCCAACTCAGGCTATTCCCAGCTGGACCTGGCAGAAGAACCCTTTCCTCTCTGGTGACAGAGTCACTCCACTGTGACAGTGAGGTGGGCTCCCAGGTCCACTGTTATATGAAGAAAGCTCTCTATAGGAGGAGAGAATGAAACCCACATACAGAGAACAGCAGAGATAAGGATGGGGAGAATTTAGGTGGCATTCAAAACCTCATCTCTGAGTCCCCATTTCCCTTATCTAAGCCCGTTTGAGGTCAGCTTTTGTTACTTGGCCACTGGGGAGTCCCAACCATATAATGTTTACACACCATGCTATCCTGCTGCCCGGCATTACCGTAGTTGCCAGGATAGGACAGCCCACCACTGGGCCCCTGGACCTGCTCTGAGCTTTGTCAAATCTGTTAACAGGTGAACTTTCCCCACAGTACAACCCTCCTACTTCTGAACACATTCTGTATCTCATCTGTAAGATCCCTCTCTTTCTCGTTACTTGGCTCAAATCTCCTAATGGAAACACAGTAGGTCGTGATTCTGTGGACATCTTCGGGTTGATATGCATTACTTGGTCTTCTGACCTTGAGAGACAAGAGAAAATCATGGCACTAGCAATATGACAACATGATGACACTACTGGCCTCAGCTGTGGGTCCCCAGATTGCATGATTCCACAGGCCAGACTCTTTTTTTTTTTTTTTTTTTTTTTTTTTTTTTTTTATGATGAGGGTGGGGTTGAAGGAACATCACAGAGTTACCAACTTTTCATTGTGCTGAACAGGGCTAGTCGTCTTAAATTTATCCTCCTCCACTCTTCATTTGTTCATTCATTCTTCATTCGTTCATTCATTCATTCGCAAATCTAGTGAATACTCTGCTATGAGCCCTGAGAGTACAAAGCAGTCCTGCAGTCAAGTCACTAGAGAGTCCTAGAGGGCCGTACTAATTCTTCTTCCTAAAATTCCACTCTTCACTACACTGGATACCTTTGCTTACCTTCCAGAATTTACGGGAGAGTATATGGAGATTGTCAGTCATTCTCGTTGGCAATGGTGCAAAATATGAATTGGAAGCAAGGAAGGGGAAGGGAGGTGACAGGAAGCCATGGCCATGGAGGCTAAGGTACTGTGGTCTCGTGGCAGGTGTGCGGAGTGGGCCGGCACAGGAAACGGCCTGAACTGCAGGGGCAGCAGCCCAGGACCTGGGGACGTGCGGGGCCTGCTGTGGTCTGACATGCTTTGGAATGAAATAGGTGAGGGTGACCTTGAGGCTTTATCACCCCGATGTTAGGTTTGGGGGACAGCAGTCCCCTCCTCTCTGTGCAACTGAGTAGTAAATTACATTTGGCCAAAGGGGCCTTTAGGATTCTAAGCAGAGCAAGACTCTGAGTGAACCCAGGAGAGAGGCACTCACGTCACATAGGACCAGATGTAGGATAAGAGCTTCTTGGGGTGTGTATGATTGTTGCATTCTTTGTTTACTGCATCCTCTGTTGTTTTATACTATTGAAAGTAAAAATGTTTCTATTTGAGCTTTTGTCTGTTCACTTGCAACCATGGTCCCCCCACTTTACTTCTTTTGCATGGCCTTAAGTTCCCCGTCCGCAGTTCTCTTGCCAAGAGGGGCTTTGGTAATATGGCCCTTTGAGGAGTGTGGCAGGCAGTCTCCAAGGTGGCCTCTCATGTGTCCCGTGTGTTCTCACCCTTGCAGAGTCCCCCTGCCACACTGCTCAGAGTCTGTCTGCATGACCAATAGGACACAGCAGAGGGGACAGGATTTCACTTCTAAAATTAGGTTTTAAAAGACACTGTGGCTTCCAGGACAGATGCTTTACCACTCTCTCCGTCTTGGGTCACTCATTCAGGAAGCCAGCTGTCACATCACAAGGACATGCAGACGGTGATGGAGAGGCCAGCGAGGCAAGAAGCCAAGGCCTCTAGCCAAGGCCACAAACAACAATGTGAGTGCTCTGGTCCCAGTCATCTACAAATGACTGCAATCTCATGAGAGAGCCAAGTCAGAACCACCAGGGAACTCACTCCCAGATTCCTGACCCATAGAAACTGTGAGCCATCATGCACGTTTGTGGTTTTAAGCTACTGAGTCTGAGGGCTATTTGTTACACCACAATACTTGTAGATAACTGATACAGGAAGGGGAGACCATCTCTACTCCCTGCTAGCGTTACTCTCTCTCCCTCATTACTTCTGCAGAGAGAGATATGCAGGTCCCTGACGAGAGGGGTGGGGACACCTTCACTTCCTTTGCTGACCTGGGGTACTGATGTTTTGAATGAGTTATAGGAGGGTATTTTCCTTATATTCATCATCATACATGTGTGATGCCTTGGCTGTATCCCTGCTATTGGATGTATGGATGATAGAGCACACATAGAATCTAGAGGAGAGTGCAGACAGTTCTTTTGGTCCCTGTCCCAGCTGGTTGGAGTGCAGAAAATATTTTTGTGTGCTTGAGGCTTTAGGAACTGGTCTAAATAAGAAAAAAAAGACACTATTTTTTTTTTATTACAAAGCAATAATATCTGTGGTGTAAAAAATGAAGAGGCAAAACTTGTTAAACATCCATAATTCCACTCTCTAGACATAAATACTATTAATACCTGGAACATCTCTATAACTATTTGTATCTACTTTTCAAAAGTAGGTAATATAGTAAGTGCTATTTTTGGTGACTTGTTCGCTAAATATTAATATATTGTGAATCTGTGTTTATGTCATTAACATATTAAATTATCTACAATTATAATTTTAAGTGGTTACATTAGTACCCCACTATTAAGATGTCATAATTCTTAAGTCAATTCCTTTTTTTGAACATAAGTGAATTTCCATTTTTGCTATTATAAGAAATACTGCAAAGAATATGCTTGTGGCTAAATATTTGTACCTCTCCTTGACTTTCCCTCTTTTAAGATAAATTATTAAAGTAGAATGGTTGGATTACAGCATATGTATATTTTTAGAGCTTTTTCTACATATTGCTAACTTGCCTTCCAGAGAGGTCCTGCCAGTTTCTAGACTGTGAAGTTGAGTAGTGTGTCTGCTTCCTCATACCCTTGCCAGCACTGGGTAATTCTTTCTTGTTCCAATCTGATATTTAAGTGGGAAACACAGGGTCTTTGAAGAAGTCTAGCTTACATTCAGAAACTCGTGGCAGCTTTGCCTATGGACAAGCCTCCCTCAAACCCAGTGTCCACTCAAGTATGAGGGACTTGAAGGGATGGAATGAATCAGCCTCGCCCAGACTGCCCTTGAAGGATGGGAAGAAGAATGCCGAAACTCATAGGTAGATGTTCAGAATGGAATGAAGGCGGTCAGACATAAAACACTCAAACCCTTTAGTCCTGTAATTATACTTGGTTGAATTTAGCCCAAAGAAAAATCCCAGCTGGGGAAAAAAGCATATATATGTGAAAAAAATTTATTGGTACATTTTTTAAAATTAGGGAAACATTATAAACAATTCAGCATATGAGAAATGGTTTAAAACATTGGGGTATGTCAACTCAATGGAATTTTATGCAGTTGTTAATTTAGTAATTATAACAATGATGTAGAAACATTGGAATGCATTCATGATATAATATTAAGTGCAAAAGAAAGATATAAAATTTTTAGCATTTACAGCCTTAGACTAGTCCAATGCACATAGATGAAGTCTGGAAGAGGGTAGAAAAACGGAAAAACAGTGTGAGAGAGAGTGACACTCACATCTGACCATTTTCTTAAAAGTCATCATTGTGCAATTACAATGGCTGCTCATGGAAAATGCTTGGTCAGCCCGTTACTTAGGCAGGCCTGGCTGAAGGCTGGAGAGAGAGAGGCGCTGGAGGCCAAGAGAGCTGGGCTCCCTGCCAGGCTCCACTTCATTCCAGAAGTATGAGCCCAGACACATCGCTGAACTTCCGGCAGCTCAGTTTCCGCAGCTGTAAACGCGGATGGAAAAGGCCCGAGGGGCAGTTGTTGGGGGCAGGGAGCAGGAATGCTGGGGGCGGGGCCGGGGAGGGCTGGGTCGTGTGCGGGGTGGTGCGTGGTGCTGACTATTAAAAGCCATGCTGCTCTTTTCCTGCCTTCACCGTTCCATCATCATCAATACTACAGCAGAGAGAAGGAAACTGAGGAAGTGAAAATGTTTGCAAATCTATTTCTGGCAAACGTAAAGCACACGTTGTGTCCAGGACAGAAGAGACTGGGCTGGCCGTTACTGGACTGGCCTCCGAGCATCTCTACGGCCTCTCTGTTATGACAGATGACGACATAGCATAAAAAGTACCACCGAGCCGCACGTGTCTGCTCTGTGCTGCAGGAAAACACTTGATCTCGAAAAGGTGATTGCCAGAAGAAAATTTCAGAAAACAGAAAACCTTCCATGCGATTGATCCCCTTGTGATTAATAAAAGCCAATTTGCAGGCTAAATTGGGGGCCAAAACCCAGTGCTGGCTCTTGTTAAGACCGTGGCCTGAGATCAGCCCGGAAGACAAGCTGCACTGAGTTTTGCTCTCTTTGAAGTCAATGCAATTTGCCAATGACATTTGGACTTCCAGAACCTCTCAGAGAGTGAGCAGAAAGTGGCCTGACACAGATACGCAACAGACGGACCCAGCGGCCACCGGTGTGGAGGAAGCTGTGACCTGCAGGGGTCTGCCTGTGTCTCCTCCAGGACAACTTCTCAGTGACACCCACCCAGCACCTTGTTGGTCCCTTTCCAACAAGTGCCTCGTGCTCCTGAGAAGCTTTTCCCCTCTTTCCTCTTCAATCATCGCTCAGCAGTGACAACGCTCAGATAACTGGCGTCATAACTGTAGGAACACGCGGGGCTGGGTGGCCCTCTTATGCAGGCAGATGCCATTTCAAAGGAAATGTCTTTTGCTGGGTAGTCAGTGCTGCGCAGGGATTTGGGACTCTGATCGTCACTCGTTCTGTTGGGGGAGGAAAGGAAAGAAGAGGCGTTCTCCCTGTGGCATGTCTCCTTTTTGTTCCCCAGAATTCTGGGAGACCAGGAAACCCACCGAGCCTCTTGAGGAAGGCGGGGCGCTCCTTAAAACCCCCCAAACAGCTGGTGTGGATCATGATTTTAAAGATCCCAGGATACACATCCTCCAGCCTTCCCTTCTTTCATCTGAAGCACTTTCTGTAAATTAACCCCAACAAGTGGAAATTTTAAAGTGATGTCCCCTCTGCAGAACACATGCAAGAGCTCCCCACCCCAATAAACCACTGTGACCATGTTGCTGCAGTTTATGTGACTGCAGGGAGAACTGGATGTCGGGAGACACCGTTTTGTAAAAATAACTCTATTTTTGAAAGCTTGCTGCAAGCACACACCAGTCCTGTCCATCCAGGGGCCGGCCTGCCTCACCAAGGGTCCCGCTGTCAGAAACCCTAGCTGAGAAACAAGCCATGGCCCCTCACTCCCATGTGTCCCCAGTGTCCAGAAGACAAGCACCCATACTATGCTCTTGTCACACTTTGCTCTGCTCCAGGATGGGCTGCAAGTCCTGAGGCTCATCAGGTGTCTCCTGGGGGAGCATGGTGTCACTAGGTCCTCTAGCAGACTTCCATAAGTCCTGCAAGTGACTCTTCTGGATGAAGGATGGGCAAACTCTGGACCAGGGCTCAAACCTGGCCTGTGCCTGTGAGCTCATTTTTTACCTTTGTAAGTGGCTGAAAAACACTGAAAGAATACTGTTTTGTGACACGTGAAAATCATAACAAATTCAAATGCAAGTGTTTGCAAATAAAGTTTTATTGGAACACAGACTTGCTTATTCACGCTTGTCTCAGGCCATTACCGTCTATGGCTGCTTCCGTGCTGCAGTGGCTGTGTCGGGCCGTTGTGACGGGGACTGTATGGATGGCAAATGCTGCAGTACTGACCATCTGGCCCTTTGCAGAGCAAGTTTTCTGACCTCCATCTCAGAGCCTCCCACGGTTTGGAATCCATGTGCTTGCTTCCCCCAGAGGGAGGGTCAGTACCTCTCCTCCTGAACCCTGCAGTCCTTGCTCACAGGTGACAAATGCCACGGGCGGTCCCTTCTCCAGTTGTCTGTTGTTGGGTTGATCATGGTAGGGTTGGTTCAGCCAAGGTCATGGCTGGGGGCCAGAGATGAGGGGAGGAGAGAGCACAGGACCAGAAGGAGACACGTGTCTGCTCTTATCCCAGTTGTTTGCAGTCATTTTGGATCACGAGAGACTTAGAATGTGCTGGTTTCCAGTTGAGAATTAGACCCAACAAGATGTGGGATGCAGGAACCCAAGACGATGTCTCTGTTGTGGCCATGTTTGATGCCACGGAGGGAGATGGGAAAGGCTGGGGGAGGGCAAGTGGAGCGGTAGCCACCGAGTCTAGGATGGCAGTCTGAATTTGTGAGTCACCAGCTGATGGATGGTAGGGAAAGCCTTGGGAGTGCAGGACATCACCCAAGGAGCGAAGAGGTTTGAGGACTTGTGACTTTAAAAGTCAGGTACAGGGAGAAGAACCCATGAGGACACGACTCTGAACGTCTTGTTCACCTCTACACCTGAAGCCTGACACACACCATTTGCTCATTACACTCTTTACTGACTGTAGAAGTGAACTCAAGTTCTAGTTAACTAGCGTCTTCCACTCTGAACACATCCCACAGTTCCAGCAACCCAGTTGCTTATCTCTTCTTCCTCTCACTCTTTCCTGTCCGGGCTCTGCTTCGTTTTCTCTCTTGCCCTCTTGCCTTCTCCTCTGTGTTAAACCTGTCGGGACAGCCAGGCACCTGGGCCAGGCTCCAGCATTGCTTATGTGATTACAACTCTGGGTGGGACTGGTGGGTAATCCAGTGATCTAGTCGATATAGTATATCTTTCTTTTAGTCTATGTAGGTGGTTTTTAAAAGTGTGACACTTCTTCCTGTTGAACCTCACCCTCTTTAAGAACTATTTCTTTCATTGTTTAATGCTATTTTGACTTCTATTCCTGCCTCCTTACCGATACCTCATACCTTGGTGTCATCTGTGATCCTAATGAGGAAGTTCTCAGGTACATCATTAGGGTAAAGACAGAGATGTTCCCCTTGGGTCCAGCTCTGCCATGGGTGAGGTCATGCAGGATGCTCCCAGCCTGGAGCTGAGTCATCGATAACCACTTTGGGGTGATATCATTCAGCTCTTGGTGCCTACACCTAAGAAAGAAAAGACTCAGATTTCTTTCTACCTCATTGATGAAAAGTCACTGGCAATAGAATCTAAGGTCATCCTCTAGCACGGAGCAATTACATCTCTTGCTCATTCCTTATCTACGTGGCCTTTCAATTATCAAAGAAAATTAAATTGGTCTGCCAAGATTTGATCGTCACATACCACGGAGGTGAGTGCAGATGGATTGTTTGTTTGTTGATAGACTTACTCTTGACACTGAAGAGAAGTGGGCTTGTATTATGCCTGCTTGGGAGGTGTGTGGGGTGGGATGAGAGAACCCAGAGAGACCTACCAAGGCTCAAGGCCATGCTTCACACCAGGCATTATGCCAGGCGTTCTGCAAGCATTTGCTCATTTGATATTCACAGCTGCCCAGAGCAGTTTGGTAATATTATTCCTCTTTTCCAGCTCAGGAAATGGAGGCTCAGAAGGGATAGAGGATCTTGTTCAAGGCCACATAGCTCATCAGTGGCAGAAGTAGAACTTGAATTTCCAGCCTTTCACACGGACTCCCAGTGTTACATACGTATGGTGTTCTGAACAGTATCGCATGGTGGGAGAGGTTATCTTCAAACTGCTAGGGCTCCAGACGTCACTTGGGTGGGTACAAATGACTTCAAAATTTATAACTCTGCCTTCGAAAACCCAGTCCTCATCTCCTCCCGTCTGCTGGACATTTCCCCTTGGGCATCTTTCTAAAAACTATAGCTCCACGTGTGAACTCAAACAGTGATCTTCTTTCCAAAACTCAGGACCGCTACCACCCCGCCATCACTGCCCTGCGTTTGTCAGTGGGACATCATTCCTCCACCCTTCTCACAATCTGAGTTCATTGAACCCCTCCCTGGGGATCCTGTCTCTAAAATATTTATTTCCATCTCTCCCCCATCACTTTTTTTGTTTCTACCATGACTAGGGCTTAGATTATTGCAGCAGCTCTTGCTAAGCTGTCACAGTCAAAACACTGCTCAGTCAAGTCAGTTCCATTACACAGTATGGTCCTCAATTTTGCCTGCCTATGAGAAGCACTTGGGAAATGTAGAGAGTACCAAGAATGATCAAAAGTCTTGGGTCTCCCCTTTTCGGTATTACAGGGGCCACGCCAGCATTACTTGTATCCCTGAGATCAGTGATGTTGTCCTAAGGTTCTGGGGATCAGTCACAGTCCCCAGGTATCAGGGAGGTGTGACTCGAGTCATACTTCCATCTTTTTGGATGAAGGCAAGCAGGCTTGACTGCCAATACAAAGAGTCGAGGGGTGACATGTACCATCTTTGTGCTCTGCATTTTCCAATACTCGCCCCGAAAGCATGTGCTCATGAGGTCCTTGACCCTCCCACTAAAGGGCCATGCTTCACAGACTTGCTTGTTTTACAGTTTACAGATTTTCTGACCAACTTTCTCAGAATTCTCTTACAGAAGGCAGTTGGGAAATCTGATCAATTAACCCAGACTATAATGGCCTAAGGCAGTACTTTTCAATTTGTTTCATATAATACTAGTATTATAAGGGGCTATTAAAAAAAAAAAAAGAATTCCATGGCCAAATAATTTTAGCAAATCTCTTGAGTTGCACTTTAGCATGTTAAAGGCTCTGAGAAGGCCTGCATTAAAAACTGTGTTTAATTTAGTGCCTAGCTCTGTGCAGACATGCAACTAACCTTCTTCCTGTACTTTGCACGGCAGATCCTGGTTGATCCCTTCCCCTGTCTTCATACTCGTTGGAAAACACGAGTATGTTGTTGCAACCTGTGGTCACAACGCAGAGTGGCCTGTAACCCAGAGGGGGCCAGCAACCTGGCTGAGAGACGTCACAGTGGGGGAGGAGGGCCGGAATGGTTTGTAACAGAGGGTCAGAGTGGCCACCGACACGGGACCGCGGATACAGTGTTCTGCTTCAGACGGAGAAGGTCCGTGTCTGCGTAAGGCCCTTCTCTGGGTGACCTCGATGATTGTTCCCTCCTCCCCTGTGCTCCCAGAGGGAACACTACCCATGTCACTTGTACCATTTCATGGCACCTCTTTTCCTCTTATTTTCATGCATTGATGACAACTACACTGTCAACTCCTTTAGGACAAAGCTTGTAGTTGACCTCTGCCTGCTGCAGTGGCCACCCCTAGCTCTCCCCATAGTTCAGCGCCTTGGGGAGCCGACCAGCTCAGACGTGTGAAGTGGGCCTGGAGTGAAGGAGGGCAGCTCCCTGGAATGCAAGTACCCCTGCCTGAAGGCACTCCAATTTAAATAAAAGCCAAACAAACCTTGGGGTGCATGGACCTCAGTGATCCAGTGATGGCTACTAACCTGACAAAAAGAAACACAGGTGTCCTGTGGGGCCAAGTGACACCTTCTCCCTGGTTGCCTGAGCTAGGTGCTCCAGGTGTGTCCTTTGTATGGGTCGTATGTGCCCTCCTGTTGTAATTGAGTCTTAATCGCTGGTGGCACGTCAGTGGGAAGGATTGAGCCTTGTACTGACTGGTTGTGAGGACTGACCAGTGGAGGGGCTGTTGTGCAGGGGCTGATGCTATGAAGCAAGATTCGTTTTAGCAGGGCTGTGGTGCCTGCCCAGTCTGCCCTTTGAGTGTCTCATTTGTGGAGGTGGTTGGGTGGTGCTTTGGTGTGGCCTGAAGCTGGCCACCAGGTATGTGTGTCTGGGGCCTCTTTGGAGAGCTTCTGATGCAGGCCAAGTTCAGCGGCTGCTTGTGTTCTGCTAGGGGACACTTGTTATGAGTTACAAAGTGGTCTGTAGGTAGTTGCCACATATGCTGGGCTTGGGGGTGCCTGGGAGAGGCTAAGCTGTAAACTGAGGGCAGCTACCACCAATCCAGGCTTAGGGCTACTCAGCAAGAAGTACAGGGTACTTCGGGTCAGATGCTGCTTTGAGAGATTTTAGGAAAGTCCACAGCATGAGCCAAGTCAGGCTGTTTATATGGAAAAGTCACTGGAAGCAGCTTACGTAGGCCTGTAAATTGGGTGAGGTGGGGTGTCAGGGAATCACCAGGGTGGCATGAACAAAAGGTGTTAGCCAGGTTGATGAAGACTCCAATGTGGGCTGCCTGCATCTGCATGTTGGGATGGGGGGGTGGGGCTCAGCAAAGGGAAAATGGGCTTCTGCCCCCCAGGAGAAGCTACTCCCCCAGCCTTCACCCTGAAGCCAGACAACTCAGTTCCTCTCCGTCTATCCCCGGCACCTGTCCAGCTGCTGCCCCAGCGCTGGAGCTCAGAGCGAGTGAGTCCATCAGTGAGTAAATCTGTGTATGGGCCCTTTAAGAGGCACACCTGCAGGCTGCCTTGAGGCCTGTCCAGGGACCATCCGCAGCCAGTGTGATTTCTTATTTTCTTCCCAACTTGGTCCCCTGCTCTTTCCCTTTTAGTCCTTGAGGAGCCCCATGCATTCCATCCCAGTGTAACCGCTGTATTCACTGAGACAAATGGGGGGGAGGGCTCATTCCACGGTAGTCAGAACTGGAGCCCGTTTGCTGACTTTTGCTGAGCCTTTTCTCCAAAATCCCTGTGGATTAAGAACTGGGGACACTTTCCCAGTTACAAAGGTAGAAAGGGCCTGTCATTGTTGGAGCTTACAATGGTCATTATCAAATATGTGAGTGTGTGGATGTGAGTGGTAGTTAATTGCTAAAAAGATATTGCCAGCTATGACCGGCAATAAGAAGCTCCAAGGAGGAGCCAAGGACTCATCCCAGACTGAAGTGCTGGTCACCATGCTCTTATCCCTAGCAGCGCCTCTGCCTAGCCCACACTGTGTCCTGTGGGTGCAGGCGGTCTGAGGCTCTGTTCCTAAGGGCCAGCGGGCACATACGACATTGCATGGAGCTGTCAGACCTGCATCTGTTTGCAAGTCCCTTTTGAAATGATCTTTTCATCTCTTTTCCTTTCATTCATTTCTTCCACCAGCCCCCCTTATGGAGTGATGTGACTTTGGGAAAGAATGATTAGATTTAAACCATAGAAGGGGATGGGCCGAGTGTTTCTATGAACCAGTGAGGTTTTTACGTGTCTCGAACGTTGTGATCCAGGCTGGGGTGGGCTTTCATGGGGGAAAAGCTGCAGTGCAGAAAAGTCTTGATTGATAAAGACACAATTGTTCTTCCAATGTCACCCGAGGGATAAACAGCTTGCCCGCCATAAAATCTCATTAGTCCTGCCAGGAGAACGAAGAAATGTAAAGATTTGTGGCCCCAGTCTAACTAAAGCCATTATCTCAAGAATGTCTCTGCGATGGGTTATGGGCCTATTTGAAGATTTCAATTTACCTGTAGTAGGTTTGCTTTCTTTTTTTCTACTGGAGAAACACATTCAGCCTGTTTTGTTGTTGTGGATTCATTTTCAGAGGACTGAAACTTATCACAGCCCTCCCTCCAGAAAAGTAAAAAGACCAATCACTTGCCTGTCATCTCCCAGCACACACAGTCTTAGAGGAGATTTCCGTCTGTGCAGTGACGGAGGCCTGCTTGGTGGGGGCACAAGTCGAACGATACGGTTGAAGCAGCTGTAAATCCATTTGTGGTTGAAAACCATGCTGAGGCTCCGAGAAAATTTCAGAGAGTCTCTGAAAAAGAGAAATTGCAAGTCCCGTAAAGTATACATTACCTAGAAATAACCATTATAGACCAGGCTCTGCCCCATAGTAGCTATGTCACTTTGGGGAAGTGATTTACTGCTTGTGCTTACATACAAGGAGCCTGTTTCCTCACATGCAATGTGGGGGACAATAATACTGACTTTCTAGACAGATTTGTTGTTAAAATTAAAGGAGACAGGACCGTCATCCCTTGGTACTAGACTACAAACAGTAAGTTCTAAAGTTTACAAATAATTAGAGGACTATTCTATCTCTACAGAGATACATCACTATCTCTACAGGATTTACAAAACATGTATTGGTATTTTTTATGTAGCTATATAAAACATATATGAGGACTGTCCAGAAAAAATCCAGCCATTGTCAATATGATGAGAATGGTTATATGGCTGAATACCTTCCAGATAGTCCTCGTATGTAATATGTACCTTTAAATTTGCTAAATTTATTATAATTTTTGCCATGTGGCTCTTCATTATGTTTGTGCTTCCTAGCTGCTGTGTGGATCATGATGTAACCCCTGACCATCCCCACACACGCACATGAGCACACACACACACACACACACACGCACACACACATGTGCACACACACATGCACACACACATGCATGGACACATATGCACACACACGAACACACATGCATGCACGCACACACACACACACAGCTTCCCCACTGATATAAAATGTGAATACTGGATTCCTGGGCCTCTGCCACGGATGCGGAAGGTGTCAGGTGGGGCTTGAGCGTCTATGTTTCTAATAGGTCTCTAATACAAGCCCGCGGGTGACGCTGATGCTGCCCGTCCAGGGACCATTCTGAGGAGCATTGCTCTGCACGCCACTATCTCCATCATTAAATTCATCACAGAAAATACTAAGCCACACATTATTGCTGAGTTTAAGACGTTATCTAGACTAACCATCACTTTAAACCACTATCCATGGTGTGACTGCATCTATCCCAATAGAATGTTCAGTCAACGCGGGTGACTGCGTTTTTATGTCCCACACTCACAGACGTAGAAGCTGATTGTTCTAGTTGTTACATGTGGTTAATCTTGTCTAAGAAATGATCCCATGACACAATATAGGACAGATGACCGTACACGTAGCAAATGACATAGCCATGTAAACCATGATAGCTAATGCTTTGGGACTAAGGTTACTGGTGAGTTAAGCTTTGTTCTTGACCTTCAAGTTGTGATTGTTACCTCTCTGTATCTTCAATCATCAAACTTACTTTTTTCTAAGTCACCTTTACAAATAATTTAGGTACAAGAAACTATATCCATTGAAAGTATATATTAGTCTATCCTTTTAAACTACTAATTTACTAATGACATTCATTTAAAAGTATCCAATACAAATAAAAAATAAAATTTAAAACCCAACACCACTGGGAAGTACTGGGTGACCTTCAGAGGGAGTAAGACACAAATAAGGTTTTATCTTACTGTCTGGAATCTATTGGACACTCACACAATAGAAAGGCAACGGGGAGAAAATGAGAATCAGGATAGGACAGTCCACCAGGAGTAGTTTCCTGGTGGCCTGGGGGACCTCCGTCCTCTAGCACCTAGAGCCCACAGCCCAGACGCCCTCAGGAACCTTGGAAATGCACCCAGCACTCCTGAGGTTGGCCTGGTGTCCTCAGATAACAAAAGCCTAGGCTAGAGAGCACCTTGACTGTGACAATGGAAGGAAGGGGACAAATCTTTGTCATGCCTTCAAAGCTGTCGCTTTCTTTTTGTTCCCAATGTCCCCACTTTGGTCCAGGACCTCATCGCCTCATACCTAAATCTTTATCAAGGCCATCCAACTTTTCTCCTTGCTTCTGGTCTCTACCCACATGAACCTGCCCTGCACATATCTGTGTTCATGCCACTTCCCAACTAACAAAACTTCTGGGACTTTCGGGGTGAAATCACACCCTTCAGTCTGGCCCTGGAAGCCCCCAGCCACATAGCCATGACCCAAGTGGCTTTGCCAATCAATCTCTCTCACCTAAGTTCAAATACCTGTCACCTGGGACTGGGGTTTCTACTCACCTGCCTTAGTTTCCCACCTTCCCTTCATTTTCCTTACCTGTTATATTGTGGTCTACATGCAGCTTTATCAACTTTGTGTACACAGGGAAGACTCGACTCCTTCAGAATTCCTTCTCCCACACTCCTGTCGCTCTTATGGTTGAATTACCTGTACTTACTTTATATACAATCATCATCTGTCCTGAATTTTGAATTAATGTCTTATAAGCGTATATTCTGTCTCTCAAATACAGTATAAACTGGGTGATTAGGGACCATGTTTTGACATACTTCCTAGAATTTAGGATTATACATAATAAAAAAAAATGATGCCCCAAGTGTATACCTTCATGTGACTTTTCACATAAATAAATCCACAAGTCTGAAAACAATTCTTTGTTAGACTATGTGTCTTGTTTTTTATTTTTAAAATATGCTAAATATTTTATAGGCCCCCAGGGAAATGCAAAGTGCAGTGATAATAACAGTGAATATTTATTGAGCTCTTACTGTGTGTCGGGCACATTTCCCAGTGTTTTTCTGTGGTATATCTGCTTCAATGCTCTCGGCAACCCAACGAGGCTGATACTGTTGTTTTCCCCATTATATAGCCAAGGCAACCAAGGCACAAAGAGGTGAAGTCATTGCCAAGGTCAGATGCTTGAGGCAGGCTGCTGGACCTGTGCCCAAGAGCTTGACCACAGCACAAACTGCATCTCATTCATGTAAGGAAATGTAGGTTGTGTTGAGGAATAAGTGGCAGAATTATAATTAGAGGCCAGAGGAAAAGACCTTGAAGATCATGTTCAGATTTATGCCTGAGAGATGGTGAGATGGAACACACCTTCTGTCTAATGAAGTGCTCTATTCTCACGCACTCGGGGGAAAGAAGAGTTCATTATCTGTAGAGTCTATTTTTAGATCCTTTAAATTATGTCGTTATAAAGAAAATAAAGAGTCTCCAATTGATTACTCTGTATGTGACAGGTATAATTTTAATTACTATTATTTTTAAGATGCCCTACTCAATGTCTATGCCCTTCGCTACGTTTTTCATTAAAAAATCTCCTTCTTGGACTTAGCAAATGCTTAATCTTTTCCACTTCAATAGTTGGAAATTCTCCCTTGGGGGTCCTAAGCACTTTAAATATTTTTAGGTTGCCAGATTTCTTCTGTTGGCTCTTCAGGAAGCCAATTTTGTTCCTAAGCCCCTGAGAGTAGCCCAGCTCCGTGTTTTGCACACTCACTGCTTCACAATAAAATGCTGCCTAATTACTGCCTTTGTGAAGCCCCAGAGGTGTGAGTATTTGTTTGCAGGCTATGCTGTGGACTGTAAACTCTTCTCAGATGAGAGATGAACTGCTTTGTTATTTAAATCTCCAGGTCTTGTAACAGGAGTTTACTCCAACCAAATTGTCCCCAGTCTTGTGAGAGAGGCAGTCAAGTGAAATATTGCATTTCACCTCGAGATAATTTCTAATGGGACCAGTTTAAGGGAATGTTCCTTTCGAGTGGTGCCCAGAATGAAACGGTATCCCAAAAGTGACATCCTTTCATTTGTTTTGTTTCTTCATTTCTGGTGTGAGAAGAATGTTCGGAGGTGAATAGCTGAGGAAGTGCACTTCACGTCCTATGCCAACACAAAGTCAAAGGTCTAATTGCAGCTTATACTCTGGACTTTTGGACATTTTCTTCAATCATGGCTTTAAGAAATTTGAGCCAAATAGCTAAACCCATGTTTTTACTGAAAACGAAATACTTTTAATAGATATGAAATATATTACATTTATGAAGTAAATTAATGCTTAGTTGGTTCGCCCTAAAATGAAACATACAGAAGATGGTAATTTGCAAGTGCAATGGGATCAAATGGCGGAAGCTACGATTAAACAATGCATGCTTATTTCCTCATGATGGGTGGGAGAAACTGTAGGTTTGGCCATTTGCAGGTTGTGTGCTTATTTTCTGAGATTGTTTTCTTTTTAAATAGAAGTATTCCATTTTGGAATCCCTATGATGTAGGGAAGTTACTGTGGAATGTGTTTTGAGAAGCAGAACTTAGTAGAGAAAAAGTGCCAGGGCCGAGGGTGCCGGCCTCCGCAGGGTCGTCTGGGTTCCTGTCCTTCCCAGCCTTTGGGCATGGCCCACCTCCTCCTCTGAGAGCGGAGGTTGGGAAAGGAGGTCTGCTAGTAGGTGATGGTGGGATTTAGCTCTGTGGTTCAAGGTCTCGTTCCTGGTTTTCTCTCCCAGGTGACCTCAGACACACACAGCTTGTGGACCTGCTGCTCTGCAACAGTACAGGGATTGTCATCTCTACAGCAGGGGTTCCCAGCCTTAGCTGCAATAGAATCTTGGAGAACTTCCACCCCCACCTCCCAACCAGATTGGAATTTTAATTGGCCACGATGGGGTCTAGACACCTGCATATTTAAAGTTCTCCAGGCGATGCCAAGGTGCTACAACATTGAGAATCACTGCCCTAAAGACACTCTGAGCAGAAAGAGCTTCCTCGTCCCTCACCCAGGCCAATGTCCTTAACCGTTATACCTATAGGGGTGATAGCAACAGGGGTGTTATGTGGGCAACAGTGCTCTGCAAAATTACTGAACGGCTGAAGGGAAAGGCCCTTCAAAGTAAAAAAGACGATTACTATTACTCTCATTATTTTGTTAGAGAAGGTGGCTGAGACCCGACACTGTGTATTACCCTCCCAGTTAGAGAGTGCTTTCATGCAAATCACCAGTTTTTGTCCTCATGAGCATCCTGTGAGGTGGATAGGGAAGGTATTATGTACTTTTATTTTATAGGAGAGGAAATGAAGCTCAGGAAGGCTGAACATCATGTCTAAGATCACACAACTAACTAAGTAGCTGTCAGCGTTGGGGTTAGAGTCCATGTTTCTGATTGCTAGTCCCTTGAGACAAACCAGTACTATTATAAATTGGAATCCCATTCAATTCCAGTTACTCACTTGCTGTGTGACCCATGGGCTGTTCTTTAACCTCTCTATTTCCTCAACTATAAAATGGGGATAATATCTGGATCTACCTCACAAGGCTGCTCCGGGATGGAATGAGATAAAGCTTCTTGGAGACTGTAAGACTCAGTACGAATATAAGCTGTTGCAATTATTATTAACTAGAGAGAGAAAGTAGTGGTTTGAGCAAGGCCAGGTTATCCATTGTGCTATTTTCCTGCACCTGGGATTCTAAACTATCCCCAAAGTGTGAGCTGGTATCTTACAATATTCTATTCTTTCCAATACAGCCGGAATGTGTTGGGGGCCTGATTTATTCATTAATCTACCAGCCAGGATCACAGAATTGACCTGAGCAGATGGAGCTTCCCGGAGTCAAAGAAATATCTGGAAGGGAGACACTGAATCGATTTTGGATTTACACCCCTCCTTCCTGTTGTGCTGCTGGATCTTCTGGCTGACGGCATCACCTGAGGCAGCAGCTATCCGTGTCCTTAACCACCCTCGAAGTCTGTCAACGTCACAGTGCCTCATCTTGGCTCCCTGGGCCTGTTTTGGAGGGCCCTGAATTAGTCATGTGGGGTACTTGAATCAAAAAGCACTGAACGGCTCTGTTCTTTGGCTCAACACTGGGCCTCCCTGTTGGAGAGCTGACCTGGGTTGGGAGAGAAATGTCTGAGGGTGTCTGAGGTTTCTCTCATAAAAGATGAAAACAGGGAGTCAGTTAAGAGAAGGGATGACAGAAATGTCTTCTTTCAGCTCCATAGTCATCACTCAGCCTGCTGTCAGTGAGTCATCTGAAGGTGTTTAGTTGTCGACATCCAGGCATTCCTTATTTATAAAAGCAGGTCAGCCTATACCATCTTTAAATTTATCACTGTCAAGTTCCACTGGTTTTTCATGATTCTCTCCAGTACAGCACCCTGTGTACAATAGACTTTTCAATAAGTGTTGCCAGCACCTCCTTACCCTGATACTCATTCACTTATTTATTCATGTAAGAGACAGGTATTAAGTTTTGCCTTGATGTCAGGCACTATGCATGGGCTGTGGACAACTATAAAGACACAGCCCCCTCTCTCACGGAGCTGGTTGACTCATGGAGAAACAGAGTGTGGACAGATGACTAGTGTCAGCATAAGGGTGTGATGGTGGGAGGCACAGACTTGTGTGGGGGCCTGGGATTGGTTCCAGAGGGAATGCCCGAGCTGCTTCCGGAAGAGCGAAGAGGAGCCGGGAAGGCGTTTTAGTGAGAGGGAGGAGGCGGGTGGGCGGAGCGGCGGGGGCACCAGGAGGCGGGTGGGTGGAGCGGCGGGGGCACGAGGAGGCGGGTGGGCGGAGCGGCGGGGGCACGAGGAGGCGGGTGGGCGGAGCGGCGGGGGCACGAGGAGGCGGGTGGGCGGAGCGGCGGGGGCACGAGGAGGCTGGCGTGCTGAGAGCGCGCACACCCAGCTCACCGGCAATGCTGCGCTGTGTCCTGCAGGCCGGCGCCCGCCATGTTCATCAGCAGTTTGTGAGTTTAATGTACGTGCAATGCATCAGGGAATGTCAGCATGCATGGTATATAGTAAGGGTGGGTTTTGTTTCATGAAACTTACGTTTCGGTTATAGGTATATGGCGTACATATATGTGTGTGTGATGTGCTAAGTACTGTGTTTTATGGTAAATTGAGAGGCTCTGGGCTAGGCTGGAGGTGCCACTGAAGGGTTTTCACACAGAGAAGTGACATGACTAAATTTGCATTGTAATGTAACTTTTTTCTGGCCACTGTATGTAGAAGGGATTGGAGTGTCTGGAATGCAGTACGGTGGCAACGCAGGAGCAGCCGTCTTGTACAATGAGGCAGGAGCCACATGTTGTGAATGGCAGATCAACAAGATAGAAGGAGCACGGGGCCTGGGTGATGCTGGCGCTGCCACACCAGCCCTACACTGCCTATCCAGACTTCTAGATGAGAGAGAAGTAGATCTCTAGTCTTGTTTAACCCACTATTACCTGGGGCTGTCATGGCAGGCTACCCAATATCCTTAACTATTATACCTGCCTGTGCAGACGGGCTCCAAGGTGCCCCATAGTGATCCTTAACCCCCTAGAATTCACACTTCTAGGTAATCCCTGCCCCTAAGGGTGGGCAAGACCTGTGACTTGCTTCTAACCCGAAGAATAAGCGAAGGACGACCTTTCCATGAATAGATTACTTCGGATTCTGACTTCCGTCTTGCTGGCAGGTCTGCATTGTTATAGACCTCCCAGTGGTGTCTTTGTTAGAGTGACCTGAACGCACTAAGACATGAAGGTTGGAAAGGACGTAAATATCCATCAACAGGAAATGGACGAGCCGTACTATACAATTACAGCAATTGAAAGGGGCGAACTAATTCTAAGTTCATAAACATGGAGAAACTTCAGAAGTGCATGGCTGAACAGAAAAAGGCAATTCCAAGAAAGTATGGTATCGTAACACTTACATAAAGCTTGAAAACAGGCACCGCAGTATTATATGTCATGCTTATAATACAGAGAGGCATAGAAATAGTAAAAAACATGTCTCTAAAAACTAACATCAAAATCAGGATGTGGGTTTCCTTTTTCTTTTGCGTTTTTTTTGTTTTTGTTTTTGGTTACGCAACTCTCTGATTTTCATGTATGTCTTAAATGTTAAAAACTGAAATCCTTATCTGTTATCTGAAGGCCTACGTCTGGCGCAGATCAAGAAGGAAGAAACATTACAACACATAGATAATTACTGTCCTTTATCTCATCATAACTTCACTTTCAGATAGTGAGAATAGATAACTGGTGAGCTGGGGAATAAAAGGGACAGGGACAGAGACGAAGTTGGGTAAGGGCTGTTAGAGGCCTTTTACAGCTGTCGGGCAGGGATTTGAGGAAGGACCTGGGCAGCCCGCAGACGAGAAAATATCAAGGACCTCGGCATGCTGCACGGTTTGCATGAATGGCAAACCATTTTGGAGGGATTCGTGTCAGTCAGCATTCCTGATTTTGTATCATTTAGGCACGTAGCTCACAAAGAAGACCTAGAGTGTAGCAGAAAAACAAGAAGCAAGAAAGCAAATGGAAGTGACCCCCCAAGTCACTCCCAAGTGTTCCAGCTGAAGTAGAATAGGACACACAAAAATAGGGAGAGGAAGGATCCCAGGAATGGGAGGGGCCCTCCCAGTGGCTTGGATCTTGAGAGGGTTAATGGGACCCCGGCTGGCCTGCTCCTCTTCCCATTCAGACCTGAAATGTTTTGTGGCTGGGCTTGCTTGGCACAACACTGTCGTCTACGAATAACAAAACCCGACCACAAGGTGCTTTTCTCTGCCACGCACCACCCACGTGGTATTATGACATGCTTCGGCTGCTAAATCATAAGGTGGCATGCTTTTTAACTCACTAGAATAGACTCTGCTTGTCACAAACAAGACAATGCTTGTCAACATTTTCCTGAGTAATTCACATTTGGTTATGGATTCCACTAGTACACGTGAGATCCGAAAACAGTGAGGGCAGAGAGGTGTTTCTACCACCTCCGCGTCGTGCAGGCTACACGCGGGCACACTGCGCTGCTCCGTGAGAACACCGGGTGCGGCTGTCACGGAGGACTAGGCACCCACTCACTGAGTTACGTACCTGCAACGCTGCAGGTACGTTACAAATCCACTCCACAGCCTTGAGTCCTGGGCTTCTGTTCGTGTTTCTAAATCAGCATAAAGCAATACAACATCACGAGCAAGGACGAGCCCCAGAGGCTAATGCCAGGAGGTTTTGTGTTTCTTCTAGCACGTGGAAGGGGTTTCTTTTTGTCAGGAATGTACGATCGGGGGAGGCTGGCCTCACAGTTCTGGCCTTTAAGGAAAGCCTCACATCTAAGGGGGGCACTGCCCCGGAGTATAGTAAGTTTCTGAATGAAGGAGAGCAAATGCCTCGTTTTGACTGAATAAGGCAGAAAGCTAACAGTCTTCATTGTCTTCTCTTGTCTATTATCTCCTCATGTTACCTGTCAGAAAAGGCAGCCTTGGGTAGACAAAAACTTCCACCCTTGGAAGTTTTAAAAAAGAAATCTTTTTAATTCTTCCCTGTCCTTCACCCAGTTGCACTCATTTATGAGGGCTCTGGTATCACTTCCTGGCTCTTGTCATCATTAACTTCTTGCTTCCCATAAGGAGTGGACAGGTGGCAAGTTTCCACATGTCTGGGAGACGGCAGATTCCAGATGAAGCCTGGGGTTCTGGCCAGACTTGGGGAGAACATGGTACACTCATGGGCAGTGATCCTCGCAGGCCAGGTTCGGCCTGGGTCCATAGCGACAGTGGCTGTCGGGGCACTGGGACTTTGCTCTTCAGACGTGAAGGGCAGAGCACCCCTACACGTTAGCGCCGGCCCCTGGACACTTAGGGCATCGGCCCGTTTATTTAACATCCCCCGCCCCTTCCTCTCAGGGAGTGTTTCTGAAACTTTTTTGAGCGACATTCATGGTAGGAAATATATTTTACTTCACAATCCGTATTTGTCAGGGTTTCCCCCATCAGGAAAAAGGAAACCAGAGTATTCCAACAGAGAGAATTTGGCCTTGGAAATGGATGGATCAGGTCCTGGAGGACTGGAGAGTTTGAAAAGGAACCCTGGAGAAACACGTAACCCTAACAGTGATGTCTTCAAGGGTAGTGGTGACTTCGGGTATCGGAGTTCAGCACCATTAACTCCTGACCTCCTTCCATACCAGAAGTAACTTGAAGGAATTGCTTCCCAAGGTAGCCATCTGCTGAGTACACATGGGGACCCACCCTGTCCCCTGGGCTTCAGGTATTTCTGTTCAGAGGCCGCAAACACCCAGTATGGTACTAGAAGAGGGAGAACTCACAGAGAGAAGGGTTGACTAAGGAGAAAAGTTAAGGGACCACCAATCAAAAGTTTCTTTCTTATAGAAAGGCATTATAAAAATGTTTTGGGGAATACTCAGGAATATACATCAGCGGAGCTTGAAATCCAGCGAGGAGAACAGGCAACAGCCGGTGACCCAACAACGCACGAAGCACCACTAAGCAGGACGCTCAGGTGCCCGGTGTGGTATCGGCAGGGAACGTCGTGAGGACGGAGCAGAACAACCTGATGCAAGTTTTCCTGTGAAGGCCCGAGTTAGGTGTTGCAGAACAGGTAGCGTTGAGGGTAGGGGCTGGCATTCTAGGTGAGAATGTCAGGAGCAATAGATGGAGGTAAGGAGCACACACGGCGTGCCCAGCCAGGGGAACTCTATTACAGTATCAACCGAAGCTGTGAGACTGAGCCTTGGAAATGGAGAGGGTGTAGACTCAATCTCAGGAACGAGTTCCCCATTTCAGGAGTAGTTTGTAGAGCTGGTTAGCAACACGATGAAGAATGCCTTGATGGGAACCAAGGTTATGGGTCATGGAGGAGGGTGATCAGCAATGTCAAGTGCTCCAGAGGGCACAAGAATGAGCTCTGAGGAAAATTCTCTGGTTTTGAACCAGATGCCCTAAGTCTCTTCAGCGGGGGTGGTGGCTCTTGGGCGTATTGTCTATCTTTTGGATTCATCTGCTATCATCTTTGGCTCCATCTTTTAGATTTGCACAGCGTGTTTAACTATCATTTGAACTGGCCCAGAGCATTGAGTGAAAACAATAAAGTTCATTGTCTGTCTTCATTACTTCCAGCTGTCCACAACCATGGAAGGTTTTTAAGGTCTTCTTTTGTGTGATTGTCCTTCAGCTCACTGCAAAGCAGCTGTTTCCTTTTATTGCTATCACCCCATTCCCTCACGTGCCTCGTCCTGCTGAGCTGATTCTTTGGAATCCTGACTTCAAAAAACAAGGATATGTTGGAATCTTGCATTTGGAGACTGCTCTGCAACCCTGGCCAGCTGCCTTGCAAATGCAGGTGACTAGTCACAAGGGAAACCTAATAAAGGATGGATGGACCAGGTGGGCTTATCATCCCTGCTACAAACATATGTGTTTAGCTGATAGCAGGTCAGTATCTTCTTCTCCAGGAGTAAAGGAGAATCTACTCATGCTTATTACGTATGCAGGGTTGTAACCAAATTGCTAAAGGTGACAGGTCTGGGGTTGCTTCTACAAAGACTGTTATATTGCTTAATCCTCAGATTTTGTTTTGGATTTTATTGCTTGCATGCTGTCATTTCTTCTGCACAACATAAGCTATGATCACGTAGACTTTCTTTTCTTTCTCTTACGCATCAGATTCTAGCCACTATCAACTGTTTCCTCATTTATACTTAATAGTGTTCATAATCAAACCCAGTATGTAGATAGCGTGGACAGGTCGTGTGCATGGGCTGAGGAGTATTTATTAACTATTCTGTGGGCTCAATCAAGTAGAATACGCAGACATAGACTGGCTTGGAGAACTTTAGTTTAATAGCTGGCACTAGAGTTCCTGGTGAGGCAGGTACTTTCTTTGTGCAGGAAAATACATTGACAAGCAGTTTAGGAGAGGAACATGGCCCTGAAGAAAGGATTGGGAGACAGAAGTAACAGTCCTGTATAAAGAGAGAAAGGAGGAGCGGAAAGATGGGACCAGCTAGAGGGTGGAGAGTGGGAAGTTCCAGTTTACGCTGGAAGAGGTTGGAGTTGGTGAACACCAGGACTGTTGGGATATGGAAGGCATTTAGAGCGGGGAATTCTGATTTCAGGTTATATGTATCCTCCATTTAAACCCCCTCGGTTGCTCCAAATCTTCAGAAGAGTCTGATACACCACAGAAAAAGGGTTGATTTCTAACTGGAGACATAAGGAGAGAAAAGGAGTTGCAGGAGGAAACGCATGAGGGAATCTACATGTTCAGAGAAAGCAAGAACTTGGAGTCAAACTGCCCCGGAGGTTGTTAAGCCCCAGAGGATGTGTGATCTGGGAGAGAACACTCGCCTCTTCACCAGAGGTGGAAAAGGGACTTGAGTCAAGTTCAACAAAATCTCTGTGGACAAGGTGACCCTGACTGGAACTGGATGATATACACAATGCTATTTTCAATCATTTCTTAAGAGACATTTATTACTAGAAAAGAATAGACTCAGTAATGCTGTCCTCCCCCTTCCTGCCATTTACTTAAATCTCTAGGCCCCATTTTCATCAGCAAAATCCGGAGATTGGCCCTCATATGTCTCTAAGGTCTCTAGTAGAGTCCGCAGGTCTAAAAACAATCTTAGAGATTCAGGGAACAGATTGGTGGTGACAGAGTGGGGTGGGTGGGGTGGGAGTAAGTGAAATTGGTGAAGGTGGTCAAATGGTACACACTTCCAGTTAGAAGGTGAATCAGTCCTGGGCACGTGTTGTACAGCACAGCGACTATGGCTAATATTGCATCGTATGTTTGAAAGTTGCTAAGAGAGTAGATCTTTATTTCCTGTTGGTGTTTTTTGAGGTAAATTGACATGCAGTGAAATGTACAAATCTTAAGTGTACCATTCTGTGAGTTTTGACAAATGTACCCCTGGAACCCAAACCCTAGGCGAGATACAGAGTTTTACCATCACTGTAGAAAAATTCCTCTTCAGTCAGACCTACTGTTCTTCTGGCTCTTATCACAATGGACTTAATAACTAATATTTAAAAGTTATTGTTAGAGGCCAGATTCTGTTTTATAATGTTTCTCGGGTACCAATGCTTTTATTTCTCACAGGCATGATGAGATGGGTATTATTTCCATTTTGCAGATTAAAAGTTGAGCTTTGGGGTTCCCTGGTGGTGTAGTGGCTAGGCTTTGGCATTCTCAACGCTGTGGCCTGGGTTTGATTCCCAGCCAGGGAGCTACCCAAACAAACAAACAAAGTTGAGCATCAAAGCAGTTAAGTTGCCCTGGTTGGTTATGCACTGGCAGGATGGGAAATAAGAAGTGGGCTTAGAAACCTCGGCTGTTAACCTCAGCTTATACCATACTGCATTGTGGGGGTTCAGACAAGTTACTCCAAGATGGGCTTCTTTGGTATGTGGATTGTTTTGAACTAAAGGCAACTTTAGCTGCAGTCTCAAAAGAAACTACTGCCTTTCCCTTAACTACCTAGAACTTGAATTAGGGTCCTTGGCCATAATAAGAAATTATCAGAAATAACACTTCTGACCTATCTTTACAGCAGGGCAAATCCCCATTTGCTAAACAATTGCTCTTACTGTCCTGCAGTGACCCTCTGATGTCCCAAGGTGCTTCAAAGAATGTCTTACATACCCACTTGCCCTTTCTGTCTGAACCTCTCCTGCATGTGGGATCTCTGACTCTCAGGTATGCAGAGTTCCCATACATATGTTTATTAAATTTGGTCATTTTCTCTCGTTAATCTGTCTCATGTCTATTTAATTATTAGACCACCCAAAAGAACCTTGAGGGTAGAGGAGAGTTTCTTCGTTCCCCACACCATCTTCTGAGATGGTATGGAGAGTCCACAAAACGATTCCCTAAGAAATATTACGTTGATCCAAATGCACATGAAACTGATGCTCCTTACAAGTTCTGAAACCTCCTGAATCATCCTAAAGGGCGTATGCTTTACGTCTTACTAAATGATTCCCTTCTCTCCCACTGCTCAGAAAATGGCAGGAAGGTGTGGAGGATTAGAAATTCGATCAGGCTGGTGAGCAGCCCCAAGCACGGTGGCCCCGGCTGCAAACAGGCCCGGGGCGGAACCAGCGGGGGGGGGGGCTGATGGGCGGTAAAAAGGGGCCCTCCGGGAGCTCCCTCTTCTGACGCCACATGCGTTTTCTCCGCATCCAGCTGCATCAATGCGTTCGGCCGACCTCGGGAACGGGACACGCGTCCTACCACGGGGACTGGCCGCCTCCGCCGGGCTCGTCACGCAGCCCCAGAGCTCAATTAGTCACCTGTCCTCAATGTCACCGTCTCGCCTCTCTCCCAGACGCACCCTCGCGCCTCCTTTCCCCCGCCTGCAGGCGAGATTCCCAGGCTCCTCCCCGGAGCTGACTCTGAACTTCTACACTGTCCCAAAATCGCGCTCCGCGTTGCCATGGCAACCGTACGCCGCGCCACCATCTCTTTACGCATGTCGTGAACTAACGGACTCGGCGGCGGCGGCCTGGGCCCCACCCCCACCCCACCTGGACCGCATCACCAACGGTTGGCTGACTTGCAGCACCCGGGTAATGAGTCCAAAAAGGACGGCGGGAGCAGGAGAGCAGGCGGTGGGGTGCCCAGGATGACAGCCGCACCCCGTGTCCTGCAGCGGGTCTTCGGCCGCTGGTTGCGGTTGCCGTGCTAGGTGGGGGAGAGCAGCTGTCGGGGCGGGGGCCAAGGCTCGCGGGGCATTGTGGGGATTGTCGTTCGGCGGCTCCTCGGGCTCGCGGTTTTGGCGGGGCGGCCTAGACACGGGAACTACAAAGCCCGGCGACCCTGACAGCTGGGAAAGACCGATAAACTTTGAGCGGACCCGGAGAGAGAAAAATCTCTCTCCGTGGTGAGGGGCTCTTTTGGGTGGTCGCGGAACTGGGCTCTGTGCGCTGGGAAAGGGAAGTAGAGGTGAGACTTGGCTTCCCGCCCCGCCGTGGGGCCCTCCCCGGCTGCAGCGCTCAGCCTCACCCGGGCGGGGCCACCGCCCCGCGTAGGCTTGGGGATGAGCAGCCACCCCCCTGCAGGGCCTCGGGCCTGCGGCGCCCCTGACCCGCCCAGGTTGCTGCCTCGCGGTGCAGAACCGTACGTATGGCACATATTTGATGTGAGACCCGAAAAGCTGTATTTTATCACCTTTTCCCCCTTTCCCTGATAAGTTTATTTCTAAATATTTAATCATGTTAATTCTAAAGTAGCCCTGAGGTGTTTACATATTAAACCCATTAATAATCACCCGGAGGGCACTGATGTTTAAAGGTAAAGTGTACAAGTAGATAAAAGATACCGTGCTATTATGTTGTAGTACCGGCTATTTTTACCGTTTTGCATTTTTTGCAATTTATTTATTGAGGGCTAGGATTGCAAAATTAGTAACCCCCACCACTAGCTTAGTCAAGCACAAATTTTGATTCTATTTGGAAGATTAGTTCAGCTTTAAATTACGGTAGTAATTTTTAAAGTATATGCTTGCCTTTTTCTTTTTTAAGTATTGGGTAATAATTATTTTCTTTGATTCTGTTGTTTTTCAGGAGCAGTTTTCAGAATGAAAAATGACATTTTAAATTAAAAAAAAATTTTTTTAAGCTCTGGAGTACACCTTAGTCCCTAGAGTTGGCTCAGGTCCTGGTGGTAAGGAAGCTGACAAAGATTTAGAAAGTCTGCCTTGATCTCACGACCCTTTAACATTTTTTTCAATGGTAGCTAACCATCTTAGCAATTTGTTATGTTATGTAGAATGTTGGAAAATTGTTGGTAGTATTGTGGCCTTATTTTTTGTGTGTGTGTGTTTAAACAAGAAAAGAACATAATGCCACTATAAAGTTCCTTTCCTCTCAATTAAAATGAAGCTGGTCTCTAAATTTTACTTAAAGTAGCAATTTTGTACAAAGAGATAGAAATTAGGGTTAGTAAGACCGTCAAAAAAAATTTGAGGCCTTCTGTGATATAGTAAAGGGACTTGAAGTATTTTACTCATTCAAGGTTTATTAGGAACCTATTTTTGGGCCAGGCCCTTAGGCCAGGTGGTGGGAATAAAAGGAGGATAGAAGTGCATGCTCTGCCTGGGCAGTCATACCATCACAATAGTGTGATAGAGGTGGGTGCACGTTGCTATAGAAGCCCACAGGGGGAATAAATAGTAATACCACTATCATTTATTGAATACTTAACTCTGTCTGAGGCACCGTACGGCGGATTTTGTATGCAACTCCTTACTGAATCCTCACAACAGTCTTGTGAAGTAGCTTCTGTCATTTAGAGGTGAGAAAATGGACTTTAGAGACCTTGCCCAAAGTCATAGCTGATAAGGTGTGAACGTGGATTTCAACTGGGTGGCTCTAACTCATCTACAGTCACATCTCAACCACTGATGGCATTCTCTGGACACTTGTAGTAGAAAGACCCGACTCTGTCTAAGGAGATCAGGGCAAGTCTTTACTATGATGTGACATTTGACTTGTGCTAAGAAAGTTAAGAAAGCTTTCACTGGAGAGAGGACGAGGAGAGTCACGCCAAGCAAATGGCACAACATGCTTTTAGGGTAAATTTGAGTGTTTTGAATTTGGGGAATCCTAGGTCATTCTGATGACCGAATCCCGGAATACTTGCTGTGTAGTGGAAGAGGTCAGATCTTAAAAGTATCTTGCACCATGATAAAGAGTTCAGAATTTTTCTTGAACGTGGGGTGACCATTCAAGAATTTCAGATGTAGGTTGTATTGGGTTTGTGTTTTAGAAAGAAAACCAGCTCCATTGTGGAGAATGGATCATAGAGAAAAGAGATAAGAGTGGTGGTAGGGAAACCAGCTTCAGGAAAAAAAGTGCAGTAGAGAAATGAAGAGAGTCTGAACTATGCAGTGGGAGCTACAGAAAGAGGTGGATTGGAGAAATATTTAAGAGGTAAAACTGACATGACTTAATAAGAGTTTGGATATTGGGGTCTAGAAAGATTTGGAACCCTGAGATAACTGCTTCCTGGTTTTCTGGCTAGGATGAGTGTCAGAACAGTGAAACCATTGATTGAAGCAGGGAGGAGCAGGTTTTTGCGTAGGTGAAAGATAAAGGTAAGTCAGTCAGTCCAGTTTTGAGTATTGGTTTAAAGTTCCTGTAGGGTATTCGGGTCAGGATGCATTTGGATCTGGAGTTCAGGAGAGAGCTCAGGGCTGACAGTTGAGGTTTGCACATAGATAAGTAGTGAAGTTATAAGAGGGAATGGGCCAGCTCATATTGGAATGTGTAGAAGTGGTAAAGGAAGAAGTTTGAATATGAAACTGGGGAACCAGCAGCATTTACTGTGTGTGTGTGTGTGTGTGTGTGTGTGTGTGTGTTGTGTGTGTGGTTTCTATAAGAGGAATGAGAGAAGAGCTCACACATGATGTGAGAAGTTAGGAGGCAGGGAGAAGCAATGGAGAGCACATGTGACAAACGACAAAGGAGAAGGGAAGTAAGGAGCAGGGGGTGGCCCAGCGGGTCAGGTGCTTGGGCGGGGGGTGGGGGGGCGGCGAGCAAGGTAAAGACTGAAGACTATCCAGTGGATTTAGTGGCCGCAAATCATTTCTAAACTTTGCAGAAGTTTAGAAGAGGGCTGAGCACAGTCCACTTGAAAAAAAAAAGTTTAAAATTTTCCCTAATAATACTTATCACAAGAAGAAAGAATAAGGAACCCCCACGTAGGCGTCACCCAGCTTTAAGACACAACCAATTTCCTTCATCTATAACCCTTGTCCTCCAACCAGATCATATTAAAGCTAAACTCACATCCTGTCATTTTATCTGTAATTATTTAAATACGTATCTTTAAAAGTTAAGAATTTTAAAAAATATAACTAATCCTAATTTTAAAAAACGACATCCCTTCCTTAATATAAAATTTAGAGTCACACTTCTTCTTAAAGAAGTTGGACTATGAAGAAAAGAAAGATGAGGCGGTAACTAAAATAGGTTTGTAGATTTTGGGTTTTTTGTTGTTTTCTTTTTTAAAGATTGACCGACTATTAGGGAAAGAGCCAATAAAGAGGAAATGTTTGCAGATGTAGGAGATGAAGGGAGGAGAGAGCTGCTAGAGGTCAGGGTGGGATGAGCAGGGTGCAAGAGTGTCTGGGATTAATTAGTTGTATTTTGCGAGCGCTAGCCGTGTTTCCAGGCAGTGTGCGAGTGTTGGGAGGAGGAGACGCCCTGGAAAAGGAGGGCGGAAGTTGGGAATAGACAGGGATATTTACAGATTGGGTGGCAAAAGTTCAGAGAGTTTGGGGTCTCTAAGAGGTAGGTGGGGATAAAGATCAACTGAAGAGAGAAGAGGGTTGCGTTGGGAGAGGAGAATGGTGGGGGTGTGGCATAGCCACTGTGGAAAGGGAACGGAGCTAGTACAAGTAAGACCCATATCACTGAGCCGAGATTAGACTTCAGTAATTGTCAGGGACAGCAAAAGGCGCGATTGTGTGGTGGTTTTCCTTAAATTTTGATTGATTTACTAAGGGAGAGCTTAACATTGAGGAAAGCAATACCCTAATGTACTGAGGAGAAGAGAATCTGGCCAGGAATGGAAGGTTGCACCATTCCTCAACACTTGGATTCATTCATTTAACTGATAATTGTCTATTTTGTGTAAACATCACAATAAAGCTAGACAGGCCCCTACGGGTTGTTTGGATTAATGCTTTGTACTCTATTTTCTCAGCATGGGTGTGGCATTTATAGAGAGCATTCTCCAGGGGGCAATTCCTGAGCGTGGTGTAGTGGGAGGGGTCAGGTGGCTCTGACATCCAGTCCTGACATCCAGTCGTAGAACTACAGCGTATTTTCTGTGTGGCCGTGGGCAAGTTTCCAGACCTGTACCTTCACTCAAAAAGGTGTAAACACTGTCTATGTCATAAGATTGTTGGGAATACTAGACAGTTTAATGAAGGTGAACCCTAAGTGCTCAATAACTGAAGACCTTTCTCTTTCCCTCCCCCTCTTTCCCAATAATGTTGTGGGATTGTCATTTCTCTTTGACAAAGGGCCATGTTCTGGGACTCTTCCTGACCATATGAAGCAGGTAGGTCAGGTAGTAGCTACATTACAAAATGATGATTTGATCTATAAAAGGATTCATCAGTTCTTTTAAATGAGGCTTCCTCAAACTCTATAAAATGTTATTTTATAGACCATTAATAGTAGCAATGTCTTTGCCTTATTTTCATGCTCAAAGAAACAGGGAGTTCTACTACACAATTTAAGCTCCGAACAGCTCTAAAATTCTTTGATTCTCTGACTATATTTCATTTCTGGACTGATTTATATTATTTCATTGGTATTTTAGCATCTGTTTATAAATGTATTCCACATTATTTTACACATTTTTCTTCTAATTAAGTATATTATATGTGGTAGACCTAGTCAAAGTGTGCCTTAGGATCCCTAGTGATTAGGAGATAAATTTGAGGCATAGATTTGTGAGAATAATTTAAAAAATGGAGTAGTTTTCCAAGGTGAGTTGTTTAATATCCACACACTATTTTTAAATATTTCTTTTGCTAGGAATGCTTTAATTGTGGTTCTGTTTAAAGGTATGGAAGTGGAGTAAAGGACCTTTTAAGTCCCTTTCTAATGTTGTAATTCTTAATTAGTAATTTAGCTCCTATTAAGCAGCCTATTAAGCCTCACTTTTTATTGAACTTTAGTTTGAAATTTTTATTTTTTCTAACATTCCTTTGGTGTGATGATATTTTTTCTAAACACTTCTATAATCACATCTATATTGTTTTGTGTTTGGTGCTTAGTTATTGACCACCAATTGTATTTACTTCCCAAGGCATTTTAGAACTCTTTAGAATGAGAATTAGATGGACATTGATCAAGCACCCGTGCCTTGCATTTTAGGTCAAGAAAATTATGCACCTCTGTCAACATTGCAGCTAACTGACAACACAAAGAAGACCTGACCCCTCTCTCCAAGGAGCTTACTTAGCTAGTCAGTGCTCAATAAACATTTATGGGTGGTGTACTCACTCTTGTGTTTCTTCGAGAAATAGTTTCCAAGGAACATAATGTATTTCATTTCTAACTTTCACGTGTTTCGGGGACAAATAATATAACTTTATTTGGAGTATTTCAGTATCTTGTTCTCTTTTATTCCTCTGTGCCCATGAGTGTCTTTATACTTCCATATTCTTTCCTTTTTGATTATTTTCCCTTTTCATTTTTCTTGGTGATTAGGAGATAGGAAGAGGAAGTGAATGAGGGGATCACTAGGTTGTTTTATTTTTCTTACCTACTTCTGGGACAATATGGATGAAAGTGGTATTTAACACATACTTCCTGATGTGAATACAAGTATATTTATACTGCTGTTTATTTCCACTGCATTATATATATTCTTTGAAGTCAGTTATTATGTTGGTAACTCCTTGTGGCCATACATAGTTTCTTACATCTACATAGGTCCTTACTAGATGTGATAGATGCTTACCGAGTAGTGCAGATTGGATAATGAATGCATATGATAATAAAATTACGTGTTTAAAGGTTACTTGATAAAGTAATGTGAAGCAGACAGGGTTCTGAAAGGTTTTCTGTTATATTATTCAGAACACTATGAAAGTAAGGAAAAATAGTACTTAATTACATAGGTGACTGGAACAAAATACATTCTTAATTTCCCCTCTACTAAGTAGCTTTTTATTTTTCGATTAGCTGTATTACTTTGAAGGAGGTGGTGTAGTCTGAAGGCATTTGAGGCAGTAAAGTGTAATGAGCCAACAGGACAGGCTGAGTCAGACACACCTGGGCTTAAACCCAGGCTCTGGGCAAGTTTAAATTCTTTAAAGCCTCAGTCTCTTATTCAATGAAGGGAACCTTTTTTTTTTTTTAGTGGTGGTGTAGTGGTGAGGATTAAATGAGATAATGACAAAAAGCCATTTCTATCACATTGCCTGATGTGAAGTAAGCATTCTGTAAATGTCACTATTTCATGCTAAAAGGGTATTTACGCACCTAAAACTTATTTAAGCTGCCATCTTGAGATAGAGTGGCAGCTGATAAACATTTTCCATCTTTTGTAATATTTTAAAGATGCCAATGGAATTTAGTACATGTGCAGAAATTATTGTGATGATTACCTCCCGCGAAGCATTTAAGCTCTTAGAATTATTTGTCTAGATTCTTTTATGTTGGTTGGACAGTTATTTTTCTGTTTTTCAAGTATCTGATAGTAAGCCCAGGTAAAGAAACAACTGAAAAGGCTTCATTGCTACATACGTTCTCGTCTTGTGTCTGAGCTTGTGAGTTAGTCATGTTCTCCTTCATTACCCATGGCAAACTGCAGTCCTTGAGAATATTACTCAACACGAAGAGATGAGGCATTGTTACTTTCAAAATTAACTATTTCTGTGACTAGTACTCACATATTAGGTTAATATATTGCTATTAAAACGTCTTCAAGATGCAATAATTTGAGACGTTGTGGCTATGTGTTTTTTTTAATCGCTTGTATTTATAGCAGTCATTGCATGAAATAAACTGGACTTTGGTGATTTGGATAAACATTTTATTACATTGGTAGAATTCAGTGTGATACAAAATGCTGAAAATCGAATTAATTTGTTTTGCTGCCACTGTTTTAACAAGTATTACTTTGTTCACATTGCTATAGTTGAGACTGCTTCAGTATTTCTAAACTTCTAAATATCTACTTTCAGGAATTTTAACTCCTAGAGGGAAAAGAAACAATATGAGAGGAATTAAACACGTGAGACTGAAAATCGCTTAAAGCAGATTTTTTTTTCTTAAGCCCCATCCATATGTATTATAAATATAAACTGACATAAAGATTTAGTTTGAAAAAATGTTTTCTTACCCATTAAAAAACCATTAGACTATGGAGACAAAAGAATTATAAATATGATTTCATTAAACTATTAAAAAAATAAAAAATAATTTTTTAGTGGCATCCTAAGCAGTTTTGGGTTCTGGATATAAGATGCTTTTTAATTTTTCCAAATCAGTATCTTACTCTTGGTATGAGGTAGAAATTGAAACATATTGGGAAAACAAGCTGTGTATGTTCGTGTTAGTGTTGTGAGGTGAGGGCTAGATTTAAAGGAGAGAAGAGTGTGGTTGGAGATGTAGCTGGAGAGAGAGGTTAAAACCAGGGCTTTATCTGTTACATTTAGATCTGAGTCACAAAAAAAGTCATAATTATCTAGGATCAAATGAAGCAATATTCCTTCTTGGTCTGAGCATGAACTTGGACTGAGCTCTTTTTATTTTGAGCATAGACCTCTCCTTGAAGATATGACTTGGATCATTCTATACAGTGTAACATCCCTGTTTCAGTTCAGCAATAAATATTGCAAGAAGATGCTGAATTTATTTTGAATACATGATAAACTCAAAATAAGAGAAGTATTGGCAAACATTAGACATTGCCAAAATCTTTTATAACCTGTCCCTTTGAAAATCCTAGAAACTCTTCAGATTTATATTAAAGTTTTTAAAAACCCAGTATATTTCAAGATTATGATTAAAAGTAATTTAAGTTATGGTATAGCATCTAGAAATTTATAATGAAAACAGTTGATTTCTTGATATTTTTGAGGAAAAATTTAAGCTGTTCCAAACTTCCAAATAAATGTTGAGTGTCGAGTAAAATAATGGTGTACATTGATTCAGTGCTCATTCTATGTTAGGAATGATGTTACCATTATCACATTGAATTTTACAATAACCTTACTATATTAAAAATTATTTTCCCTATTTTATAAATTTAGAACCAAGGCCTAGAGAAATTGCATGATTTGCCTGAGGTCACAACTAAAAATTTGTGGTGCCTGGATTCATACTCAAATTTTTCTTTCTGAACTTTTTATATCGCCGTCACACTTGAATAGTTGAATTTGGTATGTAATTCTAGGTTGGCAGTCTCTCCCTGCCCCCTCCCTTAGCGCTTGGGAGATAGTCCACTGTCTCCAGGCTTCTAGTCTTCCTTTTGGAAAGTTAGCTGTAACTAATAGATTATCAAGAGCTTTAGGTGACAGCATTAATTCTATGTTTTGTAGCATTTGACTCTCCCTTATGGTAGATTGTATTTTTTGTATCTTAAAATTTTAGTTGTAGCCTCAGTAGAAATAATATGAAGACTGGGTCAAGTTTATCCTGTACTTTTGTGTTTGTTTCTTCCAACAGCCTTTGGAGAACAGGTGAGTGAAAAAGTTGTTTTGTATAGCCATATAATGAGATACTACTCAGCGATAAAAGGCACTGAGTTACTGATACATGCGACAATATAGTTGAGTCTCGGATGCATTCTAAATGAAAAAAGTCAAACAACGGAATACATACTGTGCAATTCTATTTATATCACATTCTGGAAAAGACAAAATGATAGTGATAAAAGCCAACAGAGGAATGCTTGATGGGGTGAGGATTGACTGCAAAGTGGAAAGAGGGAATTTTTCCGGTGTGGTAAAAATTTTTATATATCAGCTGTGGTGGTGGATATGCAATTGTATACATTTTTTCAAAAAAAATCAAATGTACACATCAAATTAGTGAATTTCAGTATATAAAATGGTACCTCAATAAACTCATTAAAAAAAAAAAGAACAGGCAAAACTCATCAATGGTAACAGAAGTCAGAGTAGTAGTTGCCCTAGAGGAGTACTAACTGTGAGGGGACATGAAGAAATCTGCTGGGGTCTGGAAATATTCTGCATCTTGATGTGGGCATAACCTGGGTGTATCCAAAGTTAAAATTCATTGAGTTATACATTTAAGACTTGTGTACTCTTTGTGTCATATGAGGTCTGACAATTAAGTTTGTGAACTCATCTTAGAAAAAGTGCTGCATACCTCACTGCTGAGTATCACTACAGTCACCTTCGAAGTACTCCCCTTGGGAAGCTGTGCACCCATGCCAGTGCCTAGTCCACCCTTCAAAGCAATTTTGGAATTACTTTTCTGGAATGGCCATCAGAGCTGTCATCATATTACCCTTGATGTCCTGAATGTTATCAAAATGTCTTCCTTTCAATATTTCCTTTATCTTTGGGTAAAGAAAAAAGTCATTGGGGGCCAGATCAGGTGAGTAGGGAGGGTGTTTCAATACCGTTATTTGTTTACTGACTAAAAACTTTCTCACAGACAGTGCCGTGTGAGCTGGTGCATTGTCATGATGCAAGAACCATGAGTTGCTGGCGAAAAGTTCAGGTTGTTTTTGTGTAACTTTTTCATGCAGCCTTTTCAGCACTTCCAAATAGTAAACTTGGTTGACTGTCAGTTGGTACAAATTCATAATGAACAATCCCTCTGATATCAAAAAAGATTGGCAACATTGTTTTAACTCTTGATTTGGACTGACAAAACTGTTATGGTCATGGAGAATTGGCTGACTTCCATTGTGCACTTTTGACGCTTTGTTTGAGGCTCGTATTGGTACACCCATGTTTCATCACCAGTGATAACGTGGCCCTAAACATCGTCTTGCCTCTCCAAAAGGTCTTGGCAAACTTCGACTCTCCTTTGCTTTTGTTCATCAGTGAGCTCCTTTGGGACCATTTTTGCACACTCCTTTCTCATGCCAAGATTTTTAGTTCAGATTTTCCTGTTTCTCTATCAATGTTTACTTGCTCTGCTATAGTTTTCACAGTCAGCCAATGATTTTAATGCACATTTTGATGAGTTTTTGCAATGTTTTTGTCTGGACTATTCATATCTGTAGGTATGAATAGTTCATAGATGCTTTTTACTGGGTTGAGGAAGTTCTGTTCCTTAGTTGGCTAAGAGTTCTGCTCTTTTCTGGCCACCCTGACCTCTCTTCATCAGTGACGGTTTCTCTCCCCTCAGAAAAATGTTTAATCTATTTGTACACTGCCATTTTCTTTATGGCATTATCCCCACAAACTTAGACTAACATGTCTGGATTTCACTTCCACTCTTGCTAAGTTTAATAAGAAATTTAATGTGTGTTTGTTGCTCTAATGCAAGCTCTGACATTCTCGGGAAGGCACACAGAAACACACAACAACAATAATGAACGCCACTCAGCGAGACACTGCAATGCGTCGACATGAACACAGCTGTGAGACACAGGTACACCAAGGTGATGACACCTCACCGCGTTGTTGGTACAGTGCTGCCAACGTAAGCGCACGGTGGCAAGTTCACGACTTGTCAGATCTTGTATACTTCAGTAATAAAACTACTCTAGAGAAGGGTTAGAATGTAAAGTTGAGAAAATCTTGAAGAAAGTAGAACAGAAGGATAAAAAGATGACACACACAAGAGAAGAGATAAGGAAGAGGGCCAACCAGGGAATCCACTAGCTGGGTAAAGAGTTCCTCAGAAAGAGTGAACTGAAAAAAGTGGAAAGAAATAATCAGTGAAGTAGTTCAGAAATTTTCACAAACGTGAAAGATAATAATTTCTAGATTATAAGGGTACCAAATAGACCCTTTTCAAAGCACATCAAACGTTTTATGAAGTTTGTGTCAAAGAGATGATCTTACACACCTGCAGAAAGGGCAAAAAGCAGGTGATGCATGAAGGATTAGGAGCTGGAACGACTTTGTCTTCTCAACTTAATATTGAAATCTAGAGGGTAACAGAGCTGTGCCTTCAGAATTCTGAAGGAAAATGATTTGCAAACTGGGCTTCAGGAGGCAGCCAGACGTCACTGAAGGGTGATAGCTTTCAGACACGCACGGTCTCACACACTTTACCTGCCATCTGTGGACAATGTGCTCCATACATACAGGAGTAAACCAAGAAAAAAGATGTGATAGACCAGCGGTTCTCAACCTTCCTAATGCCGCAACCCTTTAATACAGTTCCAAGGGGTTGTGACCCACAGGTTGAGAATCGCTGTGATAGACGAAAAAGGATTTGATACAGAAGAGGCGAAGGGGCTCCCCAGGATGAAAGAAGATACCAACTTGAATGGCCTTGGAAAGTAGATTAGAGTATCCTCCTCCAGAGCAAAGGGTAGGCTTGCTTATAGCCATGGAAGAAAGAGATAGTATCTTCCTTTGCAACAAAAGGCGGGTATTGCTCAATACAATAGATTTGTGTTCCCTAAACTTAGGGTTCTTATCCTATAATGCAATCTACTGAGTATGTAGATGTTATCTGCAGCATTACACATTGCCCTGTGGAAATTGGGACTTGGGGAACTGTTGGAAAAAAACAAAACAAAACAAACCCAAACCAAAACCCAAAAAAACTTGGGTTGGGTTGTCTTCTGGAAGTTTCAGTTTTAACTTATGTTTAGGTCAGTAATTCATTTAGAGTTAATTTTTGTTTATAATGTAAGAGGTTGAGGTTTTTTTTTTAAAAAAAAAATATGAATATGCACCTGTTTTTGAAAACTTTTGACCTTTCCTTATTGACTTGCCATGACACCTTTGTTGGAAATTAATTGGCCATATAAATGTAGATCGTTTTTGGACTCTTAATTTGTTCCATTGGTGTATGTGCCTGTCTTTATGCAATTCCACATTGTCTTGATTATTGTAACTTTAAAGTAATCTTGTAATCAGATAGTGTAATTTGTACTTTACTGTTTTTCGAAACCGTTTTGGCTAGTCTATGTCTTTGTATTTCCATACACATTTTAAAATCAGCTTGTCAATTTTTATACAAAAGGCTGTTGAGATTTTGATTGGGATTGCATTGACTCTGGATTACTTTCAAGAGAATATCTTGCCCATATTGAGTGTTTCAATTCATAAATGCCCCCCTCCACATATCTATTAATTTATTAATAGGTCTTTTTAAATTTCCTTAACAGTTTTTGGTAGTTTCCAGGGTCTAAATAATTGCACATATTTTGTTAAATTTATCTGAGTATTTCATATTTTGAATGATTTTATAGTTTTAATTTTAGTTTTCAATTATTTATTATTAGTATGTAGCTATACAATTGATTTTTTAAAATATTACCCTTGTATTCTACAACCTTAAAAAACATACCCTTAATTCTTGTAGCTATTGTAAATTTCCTAGGGCTTTCTCCATTAACAGTCATATTAAATGTAAATAAAACCAATTTTACTTATTTTCCCATTGGTATACCTTTTAGATTTTTGTTGCCTTATTATACTGGTTAGAACCTTAAGTTCTAATATGAACAGAGGGATGAGAACATATATACTGGCCTTCTTCTTTCTTGATCTTGAGGGAGAGCATTCAGTCTTTCACAATAAATAGCATGTTATCTGTAGGTATGAATAGTTCATAGATGCTTTTTACTGGGTTGAGGAAGTTCTGTTCCTTAGTTGGCTAAGAGGTCTTATTATGAATGGTATTGAATTTTGTCAAATGCATTTCTGCATCTGTTGAGGTGATCGTGTTTCTAGTCTCAAAATTATAATGATGGGTTTTTAAATAGAAAACACCTTGAATTTTTGGTATAAACCCCACTTGGTCATAATGCATTATCCTTTTTCTACATTACTGAATTTGATTAGCTGAAATTTACAAATTTTTGTATCTGTGTTCCTGAGGGATATTGGTATGTAAATTTCTTATCTTATAAGGTCTGGTTTGTTATTAAGGTAATGCAGGCCTTTAAATATGAGTTGGAAGGTTTTCTGCCTCTTCAAGAGGGTTTGCTTAGAATTCATTTTATTTTTTCCTTAAATGCTTGGGAGAATTCACTGTTGAAATCATTTGGATTCTCTGGTGAAGCCATCTGGATCTGGAGTTGTTTTTTGCTTGCTTGTTTTTGGTGGGAATATTTTAAATTGGATTTTATTGATTGCTCTAGGACTATTCAGATTAATTACTCTATTTCTTCTTGAGTAAGCTTTGGTGTAGTGTGACCTTCGTAGAATTTGTTCACTTTATTAATTCCTCTTTTCCCTTTTAATATCTCTAAAGTTCATAGTAGTAGCACCTTCTTCAATTTCTGATTTTGGTAATTTATGTTTTTTCTCATCTTTTCCTGGCTAATACTATGACAGGTTTATTCATTTTAATGATCTTTCCAAAGAACCAGCTTTTGGTTACATTGAAATTTTCTATTGCTTTTCTGTTTTTATTTTATTGGTTTTTGCTCTTAACTTTATCGTTTTCTTCCTTCTGCTGCTTTTGGGATTTAATTTGCTTTTATTTTCCTTGATTCTTAAGATAAAAGCTGAAAGCAGGAGTTGGCAAACTACAATCTGGGGGCCAAATCCAGCCTTCCACTTGTTTTTGAATGGCCCACGAAGTAAGAATTATTTTTGCGTTATTTTAATGGTTAAAAAATCAGAAGAAGAATGACATGTGGGAATTAAATGAAATTTAGACACCAGTGTCCATAAAATAAAGTTTTACTGGAATACAGCCACACTCATTTGTCTACATACTGTCTATGGCAGCTTTTATGCTAGGATGGCAGAGTTGAGTAGCTGTGACAGAGACTTTGTGGCATTCTCATTGTTGTGCACTGCCACCTGGTGCACTATTAACACAGTGTTTCAAGTGCCATGCACATCACTATACTGTGGCATTTTATTTATTTATTATCAGCACATACCCATCATGTCAAAACAAGGAAAGGTGAGAAAAATGGACTTGACATTTGTCTCACCTTTCCATGTTTCGACATGCTCGATCGAGTATGGGTAATGGAATTAGATGATAAAGCATTGTGATTGTTAGTCAATGACACTATAGCTGTGCTAAAGAAATATGCTATACTGACATTACTAGACTAATCCACTCGTCAACAATATTCCCAACTCACAGGAAAACAATAGTCTGAAAAACTAGAAAACTTAAAAAGGAATATCCTCTTCACAAAATTGAGAAACAAAAATCAGACCGCACCTAGGGTAAGTTTCTGAGTGTCTCATTTGTTAAGCCAGGCAAGGAAGTCATTTTCTGATGGTGACCTAACTAAATCGTGTTTGATTATCGCAGCCAAAGAAATGTATTTGGATAAAATAAATTTGTTTAAGACTTAAGTTTTTTAGAGTGCACAGTCGCTGGAAGAGTTGAGGACATCAGTAGTCAATTAAAAAACAAGGCAAATGATTTTGAGTGGTTTTCCTTGGCTCTTGGTAAATTGACAGATGTTAACAGTATGGCTCAACTGTTGTCTATTCGAGAAGTCAATGCTGAGTTTGAAGTTACCGGAGAATTACTTTTGATGAATAGTATTCATAGAATAACTGCAGGCAAGAATACTTAAAAACAGTTGAGAACACTAATTCTGTACAACCTGAAGTAGAATCTGCTAAGATGTGTTATAGCTTATGATGGTAAAATGTGTTTAGAACAGAAAAAGGCTTAGGGGAACAAATGCACAGAGCTATGAAAATGTGAGGTGGTTAAAGTCTATGTTTATTCATTGTTTTATTTATTCGTAGGTATTTTGTGGAAAATATTTGAATCTGTCATGTGATATGGAACCAGTAGTGTCTCAAGACTCTAGTGTTACCCTTATGGACTTGGCCATTGCCAGTTCCATGGATTTTTGTCAGAAATAGAAGCTAAATACATATCCTGACTGCCTCTACCGCGTGACAGATCAGTGGCTTGGCAGTTATAGTCCAATCTTAGGGCTGATTTGCAATTTTTCTGATTGAGAGGAACTGTTTTCAGCCCCTGTTACTGAACACAGAGTGGCTTTGAAAATCAGTTTTTTGTTGCAGACATGATAATGTTTTTTAAGAGATTCAACCTAAAATTACAAGACAAAACAGTGTTTATGTGCAAATCTAAAATTGGTTTTGATGTCAACTAATGTTTGAATCACAAGTGATGTCAAGCTGTCGTAAATTGAAGCAGTGAGATCTCCACCCTCCCACCCAGATTCTGCCGTAGCTGCATCTTCTGAGCTCAAACCGCAGTCTCAGCAGCATGTTTCAGACATTGATGCAAGTGCAAAGGACATTTCATGTTCTAAAATCCATTTAACTGTGCAATTGAAGCACCTGTACTTCACCTTCAGTTGGAAGTGATTAATCTGCTATTTAATGACATGGAAAAGACAGTATCAAGAGAAGAATAAATTATTTAAATATCTTTTTAAACAAGGAATATGCTGAATGAAATGGTATGCTTGTGACTTGATATCATTGTGTGACAGTACCTATCTGAGTAAAAGACATTTTCAATATATAACATCATATTTAAAAAGCAGCATTAACATGAACATTTGCAAGTGTTTTTGGTGATAGGGAACACTAACTTTGAATCCTATTCTTATTAGTGGACCTGTTTATAAAAAGTTGTGCTCAACTATTATTACTATAATATTTTGAATTTCATCAGTAGAAATTGTGGAAGGTTTCGTCTCATTATGCACTTAAGTAATATTCTCAGTTTTGCCTATTGCCCTTCAAAACCTAACATACCAGCTATGACGAGCCCTGCTTTATATCGAGATGGTTTTATTCTGCATAGTTGTGCACCTGCACACATTAGCAGAGTTATTGCTTTTGTTTCACAATGACTTTAAAAGAAAATATATGGAACAGCTTTGCTTCTTTTGGATTTATTAATTGCAGCTTATTCACTATAATAAGACCTTAATTGCTTTGTGTTAATGTTCTAATTTGAAGAAGAGGCTTTCCATGTTTGACCTATATTCTGTGGGTCTACTGAATATTGGAGTATCTTACCATGTAAAAATAGTGCACTGTTTGCTACAGTCTTTTCTCAAGCAATCTACATGCTGCCTGCCATGAACCTATGCTGGGAGAAGGGGAATAATACGCCAGAACACATGAAGCAATTTTGTTTTCAAGAACATACTGGAGTCACTTAAAATGCCGAGAATTAGATGTGGTTAATTTTGAGGAAGTTTTGGGGCCTCTTAAGAATAGAAAAGAGTCAGAGAGGAAGAGCCACGCTACCCACACTGAGATTTAATTCCTTCAGGAAGGCATGGAGGAATACTTTTATTTTCCCTACTAGGTGTGTTTGTTGGTTCACTGTTGTAGGTAGTAAGAGTAGGGCAGTTTGGATTCCTTGCCAGGATGATATTCTTTATCTCTGGAGTTCCTGCTCTTGGTAGGCTTGGAAAGTATCTTTGCATAGAAGCTTGGCAAGATTCAGGTACGCGTTTGGAAAGCCTGGAAGAAAGGCCAGAAGAAAGGGTGGGGGCTTTGGTGGAACTGGAGTTTCAAATGATGGTCTGGCATCTTGTAGAAGGGAAAAATTAGTGGTAGTTACTTACACAGACAAAAAGCTGTAGTAAATGACACAGCATCATGGAAGATGACAAGTTGAGGAACAAAAAAAGGGCTCAGTTTGATTCAGGTGTTTGCTTAGATTGATATTGTATGGGACATTAAATGCGTAGAAATGGTGCATAGGCATCAATTGGCTGTTCCTTTAGAATATGTGCCTTGTGTATGACTTTGTTCTTAAGGGCCAAAAAGTTTTAGTGTGAACTGATTTCTGCAATTTTAATTGACGTCAGTGGAAAATAAGTGATATTCATATATTTCTACGTTGTCAAGAATAAATTGAAAGAAAAAAAGCCAGTTCATCTTTACTATTATTACAGCTTCTGGTAATTATAAATGATCAAAGAAAACTAGTACCTGTAGCATAAATCAGTTCAGAGCTGTGTAATTTCACTTCTTATTATCTCCTTGGGTGTTCTTTTGTGATCTCCTTGTGCTGTGAAAATTGGGAACTTTGTTCGGTACCCTAAGATACGTTCAGGTAACCTCCAAGGGGAGAACCATTTAGACTTTCAAAGTAGTTTTGAGCAGATATTTTAAAGAATAATAAAAAAAGTTTTAAAGTCGGCCAAAAATTTAATAAAAAGTCATTATATTTTATGTTTAGGTCTCTGAAAAAAAGATGAATTTGGCAGAGATTTGTGATAATGCAAAGAAAGGAAGAGAATATGCACTTCTTGGAAATTATGACTCATCGATGGTTTATTACCAAGGGGTGATCCAGCAGATTCAGAGGCATTGCCAGTCCGTCAGAGACCCGGCTGTCAAAGGCAAATGGCAACAGGTAAGACCACGGGAAAGTGTTCCATGAGGGGGGGCAGTAGTCTGCTGTGCACTTGGAGGATTAGGGCTGGAGATGTCATAAATAATTCATACTTGTCTGAATCCCAAGACATGTTTTAAAATGTACTCTGAATAGTTTTCTCTTTTGTCCAGTTAATATTTTTTATAATTTTTGAAACATATTTTATGAAACATGTTTCAAAGATACTTAATTCTAAGTGAGTATACTTTTAATTTTTAAAAAATTTTTATAATCTGTTGCCTAATTGTGTGTGAGCACAAATTTTAGAAATAAGGTGTTGCTGCTTACCTATTCTCCTTTCATTTCTACATGTGGTTTTGACCAGTTTCATAAAAGTTTTTGTTTAAGGAAGTTTCCTCTTCGGGGATGTAAAGTACAGCATAGGGAATATAGTCATTAATATTGCAGTAACTATGTATGGTGTCAAGTGGGTACTGGACTTACTGGGGTGATCACTTCATAAGTTACATAAATGTCTGATCACTATTTTGTACACCTGAAACTAATATAACGAATGTCAACTGTAGTTGAAAAAAAATTTCTTTTGAACAGTTTCTTGTGAAAGACTTCTTACAAATACAAAGGAGGCAGTAATCTAATAAAAACACTAATATATTTGCTGTCTCTTGACTATACAACTTGATTGTATAATAGTACAGTTAATAAACACTTGAATTATAATTTCTCCACTTATTCTTAAAACTTAAAATCCTTTTAAAATTAGAAGTACAAAGTCAAGCATTCCTTTGAAGTTTCCATTTTATGTACTAATGTCTTTTAAGTGTTTCTTCTAATTTTTCCATTAGTCAGAAATTGATGTTTTTTAAATTTTCAGGGTAAATTTGGCTTATTTTCTGACTTAAGTGTTACCAGATTATGTTGAGTGAGAACAATATATTTGCTCTAACTTAAGTTGAAATTTTTAGTTGTGTTCTTCTGTCCTCCGTACTAGCCACGGAAATGAGTATTTTATAAATCTAGAGTGGAAATATTTCTGACATGTCCTTAATTGTGTTAAATAGTGGCTATTTCTATTCAGATATTTCTGCTAGGTTTCTTTCCATTCAGTTCTGAAAATTCATTTTTCCAAGTGTAGCCTGTACTCGCATATGTGAACAGTTGAATTTTACCCAGATTTTTCCTTGGTTCTGCTCCTTTATACAGGGTCCGGCAGAAGGGACACGGGGTCCCATGCGTGAGTGTCCCGCATGAGATGGCAGCCATCTGAACATGTCACCTAAAATGTCATGTAGTGTGCTTGAGTGTGATATTGTTATGTTACAGAATTACATGCTTATGATTTTGTAATATGACATGCTTATGATTTTGTAATAAAAGATTTGGTATAGATCATAAAAAAGGGGCATATTTGTGCCGGACCCTGGATGTTTCTTACTGTATATTATTCAAGATAAAGTTAAGGGAAAGTTCCTTATGCTCTGCTTTATAGTAAAGTGTGATTCTTGGTGAAAAAAATAAGGATTGTTAAAAGGAATGTAGTGTAAATGTAGTTTTAAATCTATTATCTATTTGCCTTTGAAAATTAGTTTGTGCTCAAAGCTTGAAAACACAAGAATTTAGACACAATAGGTACCCTGAGGTTTTTTAACTATAGGAAAAATCTTGCCTTTGAGCTCAAAATAAACTTTACCCAGAACTTGAAAGAATGTAATCAAGGCCAAAAGAATTCAGATTTTAGGTAAAGGACAATTTAAATGCAAATCGGAAGTGGGTGATTCATAGTGTTATACCACTTCAGGCTTTTAGATGCTCACTACAGGCAGGCATTTCAAGTTTAGGGATATTGGAGGTAGGAAAGGTGTTCAGATTTTGGCTGACAATTTTTGGGAAGCTATTTACAAATATATATTAAAAGGATTAGCATAACATGGATTTCTGGGAATGCTTAACTTCTTACTGACTTAGTTGCTGCTTTCAAATTGTGGTCATCCCAATTGGTAGAAATAAAGTTTCATAATGAAAGATATCTAGACTATGAAAAGGTATATAATTATGTCTTTTTTCAGACTAAATTTCTGTCCTCATATTGATACTACTTTAAATAGTTCTTTGTGTTTTGACTATGTTTTAATGAGTCATTTTGCATACTTTGAACCACATTAAGAAAACTTACATTCTATAGCAGTTGATTATGTATGATTTATATAAACTTGAAACAGTTTCTAATATAAAGGCTATATATTTTTTAAGGTTCGACAGGAATTATTGGAAGAATATGAACAAGTTAAAAGTATTGTCAGCACGTTGGAAAGTTTTAAAATTGACAAGCCCCCAGATTTTCCTGTGTCCTGTCAAGATGAACCCTTCAGAGATCCTGCTGTTTGGCCGCCCCCTGTACCTGCAGAGCACAGGTAAATGGGACTGAAAATTCTCATTAGCTAATCAATATTCAGAGTAGAGAGAGTGAAGCTTTATTTGAACAAAGGATGACAGTCTTTGGTGGGAGGGGGCATGTAATTTAATATCTTTTATAATTTTCACATCTACAGGTTTTCAGTTTGTGTTTGATAAATAGTAATCACTTGTCATACACACATCTTGCTTTTGGAATGTTTTAATACTTAATCATAACAATAGAAATCTGCTAGTCCTAAAATTTATCAGTGACGTGAGGTCTTAGATTTTATAATATCAGCATAAAGGCATAGATGGCTTTTTTGCTTTTAAAGGTTTTTTGCTTTGAAAGACTCTTAACAACTTTAGATGAAATGGGCATTGGCATCAGTGCCTAACTTCCCAAGGGGAGGACTTCGAAGGTGACTGTAGTGATATTCAGCAAAGAGGTGTGTAGCACTTTTTCTAAGATGAATTCATGAAATTAATTGTCCAACCTCGTAGTGCTTTCCCAGGTGTAACCACCTTCAGGTGTTTTGGATTAAGGTAACCATTACCCCTTAAAAGGCAATATTATAAGAGTTGTAGGTTTGCTACCATGGAAATACCAGCAAATATTGAGAAAAGGAAATAATGGCATTTTGATCTGTCAGAACTTGAAAATGTTGTGTATGTATATGAGGACTGTCCGGAAGGTATCCAGTAATATGAAGAATAGAGGCATTTATGGCTGGATTTTTTTCTGGACAGCCCTTGTAGATACACACCACATCATTATGCACTTGTCTGTTGATGGCTAAACAACCTGTCTATTGTGAATAATGTTACAGTGAACATGGGGGTGCAGATATCTCTTCCAATATTCTGTTTCCATTTCCTTGGATATATACCCAGGAGTGCAACTGCTGGGTCATAAGGTAGTTCTATTTTAAATTTTTTGAGGAATCCCACATGTTTCTGTAGTGGCTGCACCAACTTGCACTCCCACCAATAGTGCACGAGGGTTCTCTTTTCTCTGCATCCTTGCCAACTCTTCTCTCCTCTTGCTGATGACAGTCATTCTAAGAGGTGTAAGGTGGTACCTCATTGTAGTTTTGATTTGCATTTCCCTGATGACTAGTGATGTTGAACATCTTTTCAGGGACCTTTTAGACTATTTGGATGGTCTTCTGTAGACAGATGTGTATTTAGTTCTTCTGCCTGTGTTTTAATTGGATTGTGTTTTTTAAAATCAAGTTGTATGTTGTTGTTGTTTTTTAATATACATTTTGGATGTTAACCTTCTTCTGATACATGCTCTGCACATATCTCGTTTGGTATGTTGCCTTTTAATTTTTTTAAAAATTCTTTTGCTGTGATAAAACTTTTTAGTTGGATGTAATCCTATTAGTTGATTTTTGCTTTTGTTGTTTGTGCTTTTGGTATCATAAACAAACAAAAAAAACTTCTTCTAGGAATTTTACAGTCTCAGGTTTTATATTTTAAGTCTTTTAAAATATTAAATGTATTAATTTTGAGTTTATTTTTGTGAGTGGGGTAAGTTAGGGGTCCGATTTCATTTCCCTGCATGTGTTTATCCAGTTTTTGTGATGTTATTTATTAAAGAGACTATCCTTTCCCCATGGAGTGTTCTTGGCTCCCTTGTCAGTTAATTAGTTGACCATAAAATAAACACAGGGGTTCATTTCTGGGTTCCATTCTGTCCCATTGGTCTGTCAGTCTATGTTTGTGCCAGGGCTGTACTGTTTTTAATTACTTTAGCTTTGTAGTATTGTTTGGTGTCAGGGAGTGTGATGCCTCCATGTTGTTCTTTTTCAAGATTTCATTGGCTGTTTGGGGTCTTTTGTGGTTCCACAGAATTTTAGGATTTCTTTTTCTATTTCTGAAAAATGCCATTGGAATTTTGATAGGAACTGTGTTGATCGTAGGTGGCTTTGGGTAGTGTGGACATTTTAACAATATTACTCTTCCATGAACATGGGATATCATTCCATTTATTTGTGTTTTCTTTAATTTCTTTCATTAAAGTTGTGTAGTTTTCATTGTACATACCTTTCAGTTCCTTGGTTAGATCTTTTCTTAACTATTTTGTTTTTTTGAAGCTATTGTGAATGGGACAGTTTTCTTCTTTTTTTTTTTTTTCAGGTGTTTTGTTGTTAGTATGTAGAAACACAACCGATTTCCATATTAATCTTGTATTTTACAACATTTCTGAATTTGTTGATTAGTTTTAACAGTTTTTGTTTCTTTCTGTTTTTAAGATCATCTCACCTACAGATAATGCCTGTTTTCCTTAATCCTTTTTGATTTGGTTGCCTTTCATTTTTTCGTCCTGCCTAATTGCTCTAGCTATGATGAGTAACAGTGATGAGAACAGTCATCTTGTCTTGCTCCTGATCTTAGAGAAGTTTTCCGTTTTTCACTGTTGAGATGTTAGCTGTGGATTTGTCATCTGTGGCCTTTATTATGTTGAGGTATGTTCCTTGTATACCCAATATGTTGAGGGTTTTTATTTATGGAAGAATGTTGTATTTGTCAAATGCTTTTCCTGCATCTATTGAGATGATTATATTATTTGTATCTTTCATCCTGTTGATGGGCTGTATCATATTTATTGATTTGCATATGTTGAACCACCCTGATATCCCATGGATAAATCTCATATGATCTTGGCATATGATCCTTTTAATATGTTGTTGAATTTGGTTTGCTAATATTTTGTTGAGCATTTTTACCCCCGTATTTATTAGGGATATTGGCTTACGGTTTTCTTGTAGTGTCCTTATCTGGCTTGGTATAAGGATAATGCTGGCATCACAAAATGAGTTTAAAAGTGTTTCCTCTTCAGGTTTTTGGAAGAGTTTGAGAAGTATTAGTGTTAACTCTCCTTTCAGTGTTTGGTAGAATTCATCAGTGAAGCCATCTGGTCCTGGGAATAACTTTCAGTATAGGAAATACTTGTTCTGAATTGCCAGACAACTGTGATATATTTCAAAAAGTAGTGGCCACAGATAATAACTCTAATGGCTCAAACTGAATAAAAAAGTGTGGTGGTATTTTTCTATTGACGAACACTTACCTGAAAACTTCTCCTCGTTAGAGAAGGACTAGCCCAGGTATTTGATTTTCTTTGTCCTCTCTAGACTGCCAATAACACACATTTGATTTATTTTCATACTTGTGTTTTAATTCTTATTCTTAATGCGCATGAAAGATGAATGGACCAGAATGTACTTCTTCAAACCTCCATTCTCCAGACTAAATTTTAAAAACAGTTTTCCTTCTATGTAGCCATGTGTGCATTTTTTTCCCTCTGTGGTCATAAACCCTTAATAAGAGCAAATCTAAGACTGTATATTGTCTGGGGAAAAAAGATTATTATCCTACTGTATCATCAACAACAATAGAAAACACCCAACAACGTCACAAGATTCTGCTAGTGAAGGAATTCTGTTTCATACTGGAGAACTAGCCTGGGGTTTGTAGTTTTAAACTTTATGAATAAAATTTCTATATAAGGAGACTCACAGATCCTTCATCAAATAATAATATTTTAGTGACATATTTGTAAGGCAGATTTTAGAGAAGCAAACTTTACACAGATTTGTGTATTGCGATTCTAAGTATAGGGTTAAAAATTATGGAAAGTTAAAGTTATGTAATATTTTCCCTTTCTCCAATTTTGTTTCTTCTGCAGGTCATGTAAAACAAATGTAATAAAATTTTCACCTAGAGATAGTGAATGGTGGCTATACTCATTAGATATTCTTGGTTTAATGGGAAGACACTTGACTTCATGATGTCTGAGTTTGAGTTCTATTTCTGACAGCTACTTGCTTTATGACATTGAGTAAGTTATTTAGCCCCTCTAACCATTAGTTTCACTATCTGTAAAATGAGGATCTCTGCCTCATGGAATTGATTAAGAATTTTATGTCTAAGACAGTAACTGGCACATAAGTAATTAAAATTACTTATGATTAATTCTGAAATAAAATACCACAATGTTCTTTCAGATAAATAATAAGCAAATAACAGAATTTTTTAAAAGGTAGCCTTATTCATAGAATTCCTCCAGGAATTTTATTTTTCCCCTGCACATTCCATAAATCCTTAGTTTTCTGAAACATTTTATATAAGTCTGGCAGAGAGGATATGGTCTTTAAAATGTCCAGGTCTCATGAAGTTGGTGATCACTTTCCCAGAGAGGATGATAACTGATTATTGGTCACTTACTATATGTTTTACAAGCATTATCTTATTTTAACCTCCAGGGGTCTCATAAAGAAGCTACTGTTGTTATATACCCATATTACTATTACTAATTATTATTATGAACCCCATATACAACTGAGGACATTGAAGCTTGTTATTTTCCCAAAGAGTTTGTTGTTTCCCAAAGTCAGCTAACAAGAAAGTGATAGAGCCAGGATTTGAACCCAGATCTCTTCAATGTCAGGAGTCTTTACTTACAGCCACTCTGCGGTATTACTGTCCTACACGTACTCAGTGGTATCTGGATGTGTTTTGACACATCTGGATATCCTGATACATGTGTATGAATCTGTGACTCACTTGAGTAAATTCTTATTAGAGCTGGTGGGAAGATGAAGAAGCTGAAAATGCTTAATGAAATAAATATTGATATTTTAATTGTAATTTAAAAAAATTTCTCTGTGAGAACACCACACTGAAATTACAGTGCAAGTCCATAGGAAAATAAAATTGACTTGACCTGCTTTCGTACAAAACGTTTCCAAGATGCACCTGAAGTGTTCGGCATTACTCCCAGATTTGCTGGCCCTGCTCGTGGGTCTGTCCTTTCCACTTGGTTGGCTTTTAGCAGAATTTCTCCATGTCCCTGAGCTGTGCACCAAGGGCATCTGTATACTGTGGGCTCCAGCAGTGGTGTGCCACATTATTTGAAGTTACACCTTTTATGTCATGAGTCTGCTGTATTTAATCATGATCCTGTTTTAATCACCAGCAGGTGCTTAGATAAATCAAAATAGTCTTTTAAAATGAATTACATGCATTACCTTAAATGTGAAGAAATTGAGCTATAAAAGTAAGATTATGATGGGAAGTAGTGCCAGTATTAGAATTCATTTCCAAAGACATGGAGCCTCCAGATCATTCTTGGTGTCCTAAGTGAAAAGGTATCTTATATTAATGAAATTACTTAATAATATTTTTCATGTATGTTTATTAAGTGCATTCTCTTTAATGAGACCATTTTAAAATGGTCCCTCCCAGTGAGACCTGAATCCATGAAATTAAGATTTTCTATATTGGACATAGTAGAATCTGACATAGCATATATTCAATAAACTATTCTTTATTCAACTTAAAAAAAATACATGTTAGGTCTTTTTAAGTTACATCTTTTGGGAGAGATGGCAGTAAGAAAAAGTTACACAAACCTGAAATTAACCATTTGACTTATTCTGTACAGGAGAACTATCACTCAGGCCTTCTAATGTGAATTCATTTGGAACTGGGGAGATGGCATAATATGTTTCTGTGCATATATAAATAGGAAGATTAATTTTTATCAAATTTGTGCTGTTCTGTAAAATTGCAGCTAAGAGGAAATTATTATTGGCTTGGTAATAAAGTCGTTGCTTTATGTTTCTTTGGATACTCAAATAGATGAAGTAAATGCTAGTATTTAAAGTCCCAATTTGCAATGGAAAGAGATCAGTTAAATTAAGGCCAAGTTCAAATACCTATAGACAGTAAATACCATCGCCTCTTTACACTCAGACTCTGGCTCAGTTATTCCCCTGGCATTAGGTAGGAGTACAAGTTTTTCTGTCAGTTCCACCACTAATTAAGTTACACCTTTTATGATAACAGTGAAGTTTTCTGTTCTCTGAGTGAAGTTTTACTTCTCTGTGCCTCATTTTTCTCCTCTGTAAAATGTATATTGTAATGAGATTGTTTTGTAAAGTTGTTTTGAAGTCTTAGGAAGAAAGACACAATATCATTGATCTATTTAACATATTTTATGAACACTCATCATATGCTAGGCATTACCCTTCACCCTGTGGAAAGTATAAAGGTAACCCCCTCCTCTTACACAGACCATGGTCTCAAGAAACCAGTAAGAGAAAATAATCCAGACATCCTGGGAAGCTTGAACTGGGATGACGGTACCTGTCGTGTGCCAGGTACTGTGCCAGTACTATGCTGGGGATGTGGTGGGATGCAGAAACAGACATAGCCCCTGCCCTTGGTCTTGTAAAGTGAATGTAGGAGCCATTACTGAAGTAGACTGGACTAGATTTGGTAATTAATGAGATAGCAAGAATGAGAGAAAAATTGTAACAGATAATGAAATATCTAAACTGGGCTGTTGAATAAGAACTGGAGATGAGAACCAGCATTTAAGAGAGATAGAGATTAATGGTAGTTATTTAGGGCTCATCACCAAGTGAGGAATTTTAAGAAAGAAACTTTAAGGTCATTCTGTGTATGGTAGATTAGGTTATTTGCCTAATATGGTTGGCAGATTGAGATTATACTCAAGTTCCTTATTCTGGAGTCCTGTTCTCTTCTAAAATTCTTTTTGAAGAATGAAATGGACTCTGTTTTTAGATAGTGGATAGAACGTAAGTAGCAGTGCTGATTAACCACAATAACTGACAGTTATCGAGTTCTTAACTGTGAACCAGGTACTGTGCTAATAAACTCTACATGGTTTATTTCTTAATTTTTACAACCACCCTCTAAAATAGGTACAACTGTTATCATCCCTATTTTTAGAAGACGTTGAAGGTTAAAGATTTTAAGCAACTTTATCAAGTTCTGCCTGTAGGTCAAATAAGACAGGGTTTAGACTTGGATGGCTTTAGCAACATGGAGCTCCTTGGTGACCTTGATGCGCACTCTTGGTGGAACGGTGGAGAATAATGGAGTGGGTTCAGAGAATGAGAAGAAAGGAATGAGTATGCAATTTTTTCAACAATTCTGCTGAAAAGGGAAGCAAAGAAATTGAGTGGTCGTTGGGGAAGACATGGAGTCAAGATTTGTTGTTTTGGAGGGAAAGGAGTAACAGTGTTGGTGTGCCGATGAGAATGCCGCAGCGGAAAGGGGGCACTTGAAAATGTGTGGGAGAACATGGACGACCACAGGGGCGTCCTGGGGTGGACGAGAGGCGGTGGAATCCACGCAGGGCGTGTGGGCACTGGTGCAGAGTCCCTGGAGGGAAGCGGTTCGGTATACGGGTGTGGGCAGCGACAGAGGGAGTGCCCGTGGAAGGTGTCTCCGATGGCTTCCGTGAGGCAGAGTCAGCAGGCCAGCTCGTGTGAGAGCGAGGGCCGGGGGCAGGTGTTTCCGGGTCCAAACTGCGATCCACGCGTGAAGTATCCACAGAGTGAGAGGCCATTCTCTTTGGCTGTTTTATTTCTTTTATGTTTTCTCTAGGGAGCATTTGCCTTCTTTTATAGAACTTACTAGTCACTCATTTGAAATCTTTGGTTTGGAATTCTAGATATTTACTACAATAAGTGCCTAAAACCTTGGTATTTCTATTATTTTTTATGTTACAGAAAAGACAACTGAAGGATAGAAATTTTAAGTCATTAGAGGTAAACTAAGGAATGGGAACAAGATAGTGGTAAGTCAGAATAAAATCCTAACGCATTTATTTAAAATTCTTACTGAAGAAAACCTCTGCCTGGCTGCATGTGAGCCGTGTTCTTCGCCTTCTTTGTTCCTTTGGCGGCTGCGGCAGCGTGTACTGTACGCCTTTCTCTGTGTGCCGCTGCCTGGTCACTGCCCCTTTGCCTTAATGACTCACAATCCTGGATCCTCACTCACGCACTGTTGACACTGAATTTGTGAAGATAACTTTTCAACTGAATAATGAATGCCTCTTAAGACTTACCGTGTTTAACGTTTGTAACGTGATGTTTACCATCTTCAGAGCTGTCTGTGACATTACACGATTCTGCTTTTCTTCTTCTTTTCTTTTCTCACTATGGCTGTTCCTTTGTTTTATCCCCACCTTTTGTTGCTCCCTAGTCCTCACTCCGTTGCTCTTTGTAAATTCAGTTCTGCTCAACGTATCCACCATCCACTGTGCGTTGGGCACTACAGATGCAAAGAACAGGCTGGTTCTTGCCCCACAGGAGTTCAGGTTCTAGAAGGCAGTTTCCTTTGCCCAGAGCTGGACAGCTAACCCGGCTTTGAGGTTCTCATCTGAACTTTGCCCCTTAGTGTCTGTGAGGACCAACCATTCAGCCTCTCCCTCATTTTCCACTTCTATAAATCGGGATCAATACTCTAGTTACCTCATGCAGTTATTTTGAGAATTAAATGATTGAATACAAGTAGAGTATAAATAACAGCCTGGCACAGAGGAGATGCTCAAGAAGTATCTAGTTTTCATTACCCACTCCCTGCCCACGTCCCGCCCACTCGCTGTTCAGATAGCTAATGTCCTGACCTCACTGAGGTCTTCACATGGCACCTGGAGTCTTACCCTGACCGCCTTATTTAAGACATTTTCCCCCTGACTTGCCATTACTCTACCACTTATTCTGCTTTACTTTTCTTCATAGTACTTATTACTACCTGGAATTATATTGTGTGTTCCTTTTTTTATGGTCCCCAATATACCATAAGCTCTCAAAGGTCACAGCCTTTGGTTTTTTTTCACTGCTGTAGCCCCAGCACCAAGAATAGTGCCTGGCACAGTGTAGGCATTCAGTAAATATTTGTTGAGTGAATGAGTAAGTAAAATGTTTGTTTAGATGTGTGTTTACCGATTGTTTTGTTCACTATTTCTTGCAGTTTGCTCTTTCTGGATTCAGTTTCTCTTTTGCTAAAACGATATTCTTTAAGAGTTCTTACAAAGGTCTTTATTAGTGGTAAACCTTTGGTTTTTGTTTCAAAATATCTTTATTTTCCTGTCACCTTTATGTGATAGGTTAGTATAGAATACTGGACTGGTAGTTACTTATTCTCTGTGCTTTAAAGATGGCATTAGTAATTGTATTTATTATCTTGCCTTCTGGCTTACATTATCACTCTAATTGTTGTTTGTAGATAACTTTTCTCATTGTTTTTATTAGTTTATTTATTTTTTTTCACAAAAACAGTTTTACTGTGAATCCTCTAAGTGTGGATTTGTTTTTATTTATTACTACTTAAGACTTAACGTTTCTTCCGTTTCAAATTCTTTTTTTATGCTTTTAACTGTTCATTTTATAGTCTATAATTGATAGTTCTATTATCAGAAACTATTGGAAGTCTTTCATTTCTCATGGCTCTTGTTTGTGGTAGAGTTGAGAATATGTCCTCAAGGTGTTAGTCATTCTAATGTGTGACTTGTTTAGAAGGATGGTGTTCCTGTGTTTGCTTCATCCAGGTGCCTTAGGGATGTCACCTGCTCAGGACCACTTTTAGGTAAATTTCTTTGTTCAAGGTGTAGCATAAAATTGAATCCCAAATCACATGAGACTAGCCGTTTGTTACTATTTCTAGGGGAGACTTGCTCATTCTACAAATATATTAAGATGTACTTGTTTCTTCTCTCTGTGTGTGTTTGCTTCGTTTTAAATTCTACCATTTCACTGGGGTTGTAACTTTCTAAGAGTCCTGGCTTTGTTGGTAATCTCAGTTCAACTTTGATTGGTATGGGCCTAAGACCTTGTCTTAATTCTCATCATGTGTCAGTAAATCTCAAGCCCTTAAGTGTCTGAGGCCTGGGAACCCCAAATGACTGCCTTGTCATTAGCTCTCTTCTTTTTATTTTTTGGCCATTATCATGTTGTCTTCAGCTCAGGTCGAAGCTGTAACAAGTTATATAGAAGATATAGATAATTTATGAAGCTGGCTGCACTAAACCACAGATTTTTGTGTAGATGAAACAGCCTCATCTTGGAAGAATGTGCCATCTAGGACTTTCATAACTAGAGAGAAGAAGTCCAAAGCTTCAGAGGACAGGCTGACTCTCTTATTAGGGGCTAATGCAGCTGTTGACTTTAAGTTGAAGCCAGTGGTTATTTACCATTCTGAAAATCCTAGGGCCCTTAAGAATTATGCTAAATCTACTGCCTGTGCTCTCTCTACATGGAACAACAGAGCCTAGATGACAGCACATCTGTTTATGATATAGTTTACTGAATATTTTAAGCTCACTGTTGAGACCTACTGCTCAGAAAAAGAGATTCTTTTCAAAATATTTCTGCTCATTGAAAATGTACCTGGTCACACAAGAGCTCTGATGAAGCTGAACAATGCGATTAATGTTGTTTTCATGCCTGCTAACACAACGTCCATTCTGCAGCCCCTGGATCAACTCTTATTATTTATGAAATACATTTTGTGAGGCCATAGCTGTCACAGATAGTAACTCTTCTTATGAACCTAAGTAGAGTGAATTGAAAACCTCCTGGAAAGGATTCACCATTCTAGATGCCGTTAAGGACATTTGTGATTCACAGGAAGAGGTCAAAATAATCAGCATTTACAGGACTTTGTAAGAAGTTGATTCCAGCTCTCATGGATGACTCTGAGGGGTCCAAGACTTCATTGGAGGAAGTAACTGCAAATGTGGTGCAAAAAAACAAGAGAACGATTACAGAATTATAAGTAGAGGCTGAAGATATAACTGAATTGCTGCAATCTCATAATAAATCTTTTTATGGATAAGGACTTCTTATGGATGAGCAAAGAGAGTGGTTTCTTTAGATGAAAGCTACTCCTGGTGAAGATGCTATGAAGATTGTTGAAATGACAACAGAGGATTTAGAACATTACATAAATAGTTGATAAACAGTGGCAAGGTTTGAGAGGATATGCTTCAGTTTTTAAAGTATTTCTACCCTGGGTAAAATGCTATTTAACAGCCTTGAAATCCTACAGAGAAGTTCGTGAAAGAAGAAGAAAGTTGAAGCAGCAAACTTTACTGTTGTTTTGAAATTGCCATAGCCACCCCAACCATCAGCAGCCGCCACCCTGATCAGTCAGAAGCCATCAGTATTGAGGCAGACCCTTCATCAGCAAAACAGTTATGACTTGCTGAAGGCAATAAATTATTTTTTAATTAAGGTATGTTATATGCATAGTTTTTTTTTTTTTAGACATAGCGCTATTGCATACTTAATAGACTCCAGTATAGTATAAACAACTTTTAGACGCACTGGGAAACCAAAAATTTCAAGTGACTTGCTTTAATGCTGCATTCATTTTATTGCGGTGGCCTGGAACCAAATCTGCAATATGTCCGAGGTAAATAGTCAGTAAGAAAAATGTCAGACAACCTGACTGGAAAAAAAATGGGCTAAACACTGGAATAGATCCTCTACAAAAGAAGATATTCACATGGGCAATAAGGATATTGTTGAAAAGGTGCTCACGCCCATAGTCAATCAGCAAAGGCAAAGTAAAACCACATTGAGATACCATGAGAATGGCTGGGATGGAGCAGGTGGCACTAAAAACACTGTTGATGGGAGTGTGAAATGGCATCATCACTTTGGAAAACTGGCTATGTATATGAAAGCTAATCTTCCATAGACCTGCGTTCCAGCAACTCCAGTCCTGGGTGCATGTCTCCAATAAATGAATGCTTATGTTTACCATGAACATACCCCCATATCAGTGGAAGCTTTTATAATAACCTCAAACAGAAAACAACTCAAGTGTCTTTCAACAATAGAATAGATAAGGTGTATATTTATGCAGTAGAATATTGCACAGCAATGAAAAAGATAAACTAATGCTGTATGCAGGAACAGAGATGAGTTTCATAGATAATGTCAAAAGAAAGAAGCCAGACACAGAGTATGTACTGTAGAGTAACGTTTGTATGAAACTAGAAGAAACCAACTTATCGTGCATAGTAAGGTCAGAAGAGTGGTTTCTTTAAGGGCTGATAACTGACTAAGAGGGACCATGAAGCTCTTTCTGTGTTTTTGAGAAGTGTTCCATCTTGATCTACTTATAGTTAATGGCACAAAAATGTTTTGAGTTGTATCCTTAATATATGTGCATTTTATTATATATATCTAATATCAATGAAAAATAGATTTAAAAAATTTTATAAAGTATTATCTCCATTTACAGAAGAAGAATGTGAGGGTTGTGGGTGTTAAGTGATATGCTCTGATAATTCATAATTGGTGGACCTGGGAGTAAAAAGGCATCCAGGTTTTAGGATTCTAAATCTAATACTGATGACACCAGATCTCCATGCTGTTTCTCTGATGTTAGGAGTAGTCTTTGCAACATTTTTATGTCAGTATAACATACAACATACTTGTTATACTTATCAAGTAAACGATAAATACTTACTGACTTGAAAAAATAGCAGTTATATATTTGATGAGAGTGGACACTAAAATTCTTAATCATTAATGTTTAATTGGAAATCATAGGTCCCTTGATTCCTATTCAAGCTTTGTTGTTTGCCTCTTGATTTCTTACCAAATAATTTTTCTTGGAGTCAGAGTAATATATTTACTCTAAGTCCTTATACTAAAACTATTATATGAACTTCTTGGAACTTCTATTTGTTACTTTTTTTTTTCTTTTTAGCCATGGAGAGAGGTGTTTTTCTATTTATTTAATTCTGGAGTTATATAGATTAATGTAATAGCAAAGTAAGATTATTTTTCTTTCTTTTCCAGAAGTTAACTTTCAATAATGTGGTTTGTGTTCTTGATATATAGAGGACCTGTTCCAAATGACTTATTCTTATACCAGAATTCTAGCAGTATATGAACAAACCAATATAATCAAAGAATTCAGAGTAATCATTAAGTAGAAAGTTAAAAGAAACAGGAGAGCTCAATAGATAGGGCTCTCAGGAAGAAGCTTATACAGCAATTCGAGAAAATCATGATGTATCTTAGACCCTCTTTCTTAACATGGCATGGAGTGAAGGCATCATGAGGAAGATCCCTTTCCCTTTGACTCCTGGAATTGTGGAGGGGCAGTGCTATGAGACAGTCCTATTTCTGTAGCCCTGTCGCTCACAGAGATCCCAGGCAGTGATGCAGTGGGGTCAGCTGAGGATGTGTGCTCTGAGCCCACGTCACCTAGAATATGTGTGTTTCTAGAACATGCCAGAAACTTTTTAACTACCCTGTAATTTCATTTTTAAGTGCTCAGATGTCTTAATTGTGTTACAGTATAATCATATTTAAAGTTTTATTAACTACTGAGTAGATAATATCAATAATTAAAATTTATGTAAAGTGTAAGGAATTATAAGACAGTAGCACTCAGCACGGAGTTTAAGATAAGGGACGTTAGTGATACCTTTAAAGTCCCCTGTGAGTTAGCTCTTCTGTATCCTAGTGCCTTCCCTCCCCTTTCACAGTTAGACACTGTCCTAAATTTGGGGTTTACCCTTCCCTTGCCATTCTTTATACTTTTAGTACTTAATTTGTATCCCCCAAAAGTTTCCTGTTTTGCTTGCAATCACACTGTATGTGTCCTTTGAACTTATGTTTTGACCCATTATGATGGTCTTGAGATTCATCGTTGCATGTAGCTGTAATCCATGTTCATGAGATCACAGTATCTTATTATATGAATGCACAATAATTACGTATCTATTCTGATATATGACATTTGAGTTATTTCCAGGTGTTTGCTATTACAGGCTATGCTGACAAGAACATTTACATATAATATTGACATTTAATAGTACAGCTTAGAAAGAGGAAGTATTACATTTTGGAGGAAATCAGACTTATTTGCATATGATATAATAGAATAAGACATATTTCCTCCCATTCCTCCAGGGAAATGTCCTCAAATAGGAAAGCTAAGCACAGTGTAGACATTCTGGTCTTTTATCTGCATTTCTACCAGCTATTCTCTGTTTCAAATACCAGGGGTGCCAAAAAAATGTATATACATTTTGCGATGTTTTCTAGGTATTAGATAGACGCTGATGGTCACCACTTTGAGCACCTCTTGTAATTGCAGGGGTCAAACATGACTTGTATTCATCGTTTGTTATTGGTATATATTGAGTATTACGATTTTAATACAGTTTTTTTTCTTTCTTAAAATGTTTATACTTTTTTTTGGCACCCTCTGTAGTGTAGTCAGTCCCTCTTTGACCACCATTAGGACAGTGGTTGATCATGCCGTGTAACCCTACTAAAATCTGCTTTTAAAAAGAAGCCAGTAAAAGCAGCCTTGAGATGCATTTTTTACACAGCCTGGAAGCTATCACTGAGTCCTTAATTTGAAGCATGACGTTGTGCAGTGGTGCGCTCATGGAGGAGCAAGTACAGAACAGAATCAAGGATGTCCTTTGGGAAGTTGTCAGTTGGTTACAAATGTGATATCCAACTGCAGTGAGATGGAACTGAAGCTTCCAGAGTAAGAGGCGCTCTTTTCTGTGAGGCATGGGACTGGCCGCAAATGGCCCGTCCGGCTTGAGCAGTCTCACTCCGACAGTTTAGGAGCTGTCCGAATTTTGAGTGGCAGGAGGTCAGCGGCAGGAAAGGCGGGCTGCAGCCTGTGCATGAGCTTTGAAGTAAGGTTTTGAGCACAGCCCCACCGAGCTGGCTGTGAGCGCAGCGGACTGCACGGCACTACCCAGCAGCCGTTAGCGAGCCCTGAGGCAGGGAAGCACACGCTGGGGGCCACAGGACCCACTACCACTCACCCCTGAGCACCCCGGCCAGGTGTCCCGACAGCGTGTGGGTGCACCTGGGGCCGGGCCTGCTGTTGGTGGGCATAAGCTTCATGCTGGATGTGCCTCGGAAGAGCAGGACCACAGTGATGACAATAGCAGGAGCAGCTGCTGACAGAGCACACTTACATATACAACTATATAAAAATAATCCACCCCTTCATCAAAACAAAACAAAATTCTAGTCAAAAAATGATGGTTGCAATGAAATACTAGGAATAGAGCAATGTAACATTTTTAGTTTTTTATTCTTTACTAGTCTCATCATATTTTTATTTTATTGACAGAATGCTTATCACTAGCACCAATAATATATAGTAATACCGTTAAATTTGAACATGTCTTATGATCAGTTTACACCATTTTCTAGTTGCTTCCCTGTGGATTTCTGTCACAAGGTTGCTTATTCATCTTTGTCTCCACCAAGGGCCTACGTGGCACTGTAGGCCGTGTGCGTCCTAACGGGTGTTCGGTACGTAACTGCTTGGCGGGACTGAACTCCAGGGGTTCAGATGTCTGTGGGAACCTAATTGTCAGACATACCATTCGCCAGCCTCTCCATCCTTAGCAGGTTCATGTAGTGGTCTAATTCTAACAAGGTGAAGATGCTACATTAGACCTGCAATATGTTGTCAGGTTTCTTTTTACCTTTTTTTGCCTTGAGTTTGCAACCTCCCTGGCTTTCCATCCCTTTTTCTGTTTTGCTGGGTTTATTGAGTTATATACATGGGCGCCTTTTTCTCGTACCAGGAAGAGAAGCTCCATGATGAGTTAGATGAGTTAAAAGCATGAAGCCGGAAAGGAGATATAAGAGATGCTCATATTGGTGAAGAAGGGGTACACATAGGGCAGCTAAAGGGCAATGCAAGTACCAAGAGAAAAAAGGTAGGGAAACAGAGGCAGGGGCAGTTCAGGGAAGAACTAAGAAATTATATACAAAGTGACAGAGTCCCCTCAGCACTCAGAGAGACAAATAAATACTGAGCTGAGTAACCTCAAAATTTTGTTATTGAAGAAGACATGTTTCATATTACACGAAATGAAATACTGCCACTTTGTGTGTATGGTTATTACATTGATATAGTTATCAAAATTCTTTTTTAAATTGAGGTATAATTGGCATGCACCATGATATTAGTTTCAGATGTACAACGTAGTGACTTGGTATTTTGTATATGTTGCAAAATGATCACCACAGTAGGTCTAGTTAACATCTGTCCCCACACATAGTGATCAGAAATTTTCATTCATATTCAGGCCTGTATAATCTGAGGGTTGCTGTGATTTTTTGACACCCTCAAAGCATGAGTAATATTTTTACACACAAACTCCTTTGTTTATATAACAGTGGTTCTCAACCTTCCTAATGCTGCGACCCTTTAATACAGTTCCTTATGTTGTGGTGACCCCCATAACATTATTTTCGTTGCTACTTCATAACTGAAAGGTTGCTACTGTTAGGAATCATAATGTAAATATCTGATATGTGTTATCCAATGGTCTTAGGCGACCCCTGTGAAAGGGTCGTTCGACCCCCAAAGGGGCTGCGCCCCACAGGTTGAGAACCGCTGGTTTATAAGATTTCATTGTTAAATCCTGCCATTTGTAATTTGATAAATGAAATACTGGATTTTCCAATACAGAAACAGAGAACACCACTTTGATTGTAAAAAATGTATTAGTAAGCTGTGCTAATAGATATATTTTGAATTCTCGTTCTTTCAGCTTTTCATGCTTGTTTTTTCAAAGTTACTCTTGGCTTAGGGCGGTAATGAATAAAGTCATTGACTTTCCATTACACCATTAGGATCATTGAATGAGCATAGTCTGTATTGCCCTCTATTGGTGCTTCATATTTACTTTGGCAAAATAATTGCTGCTATATGTGTCTTTCATATGTATGTAATGATTGTATCAACCAGTATATTTTATAGAAAAGCACTTTTAAAACTCACCTAATAGTTGTGGCCATGAATTGGCAAAAGCGGGAAACATGGAGATTTCGGCCTTCCTGATTTAATACTTTCATTGACCAGGTAGCATGAAAATACTTTTCGCACTTGATTAATGTTTCCTCTTACTTTTTCTTGTCAGAGCTCCACCTCAGATAAGGCGCCCCAATCGTGATGTCAGACCTCTGAGGAAAGACATGCCCGGAGCTGGAGCACGGGGTCCTGTGGGCCGAGCTCACCCCATATCCAAGGGCGAGAAGCCCTCCGCGAGCAGGGACAAGGACTGCAGAGCAAGAGGCAGAGATGACAAGGCAAGGCCGTCTCTGCAGCTCACTCACCAAAGCCCAGGACTTCTGGTGCACAGTGTATTTTGGTTGGCTTTTCAGAGTACCTTGGTTTTGATATAGAAGAGATGTTTCCAAAGTCTGAGTCGAAAACCTAGGCAGTCTTTGTACTTTGACGGCCATTCTGCATTGCCAGTAACCTGCGAGATATATTAAAAAGTACACGTACACACAGATATTTAGTAAAATGGATCTTTTGTAGAAATAGTCAAAGTTTTAAAACTTAAAAAAATATATTTTAACAATTATTCTGAATTAAAATGAACAATAAATGAAAAAAAATAATTGTAGGGGAAAGACTTATAAAGAAGTAGATGTATGTATTCATAGCACAAGATGATGAATATGCTTTTACTACTGCTAAAAATAAAAAAGAAACTTTGCTTTAAATTTTAGACTAAAATGAGATCTTTTTCCTTAAGGAGAAAACTCCCCTTGGTTCGGGTTCACTGTGTACATTTACTTCACTCAGACGTTGATTGGTGAATAGATGTGTACTGGGATGAAATTCTGAACTTCCCTTAAAGTGGGTAGAAGATAATCTTACAGAGTAAGGAGTGAACCAGGATGACCTGACATATCTTTTAGCCTTAATTTTAATGAAAAAACAAAAATAAATTTTTAGTGGTAACATTGCCTGTGTTCATTGTGATGTCATGAATGAATGGTATTGAATTGCCACAGAGAAGTTTCTTTCACTAGTGAGGGGTTCAGGATGTACAATCACATTTATGCTATGATTTTTATAGTGAAAATAAAACCAATAGCAAGTGGTTATCCTTCAAATGATACCGTATTTGAATGTTTTTACTACATATAATTTTTTTAAATTACTTATTTTTTTTCAGTTACAGTCAACATTCAATATTATATTAATTTCAGGTGTACAGCATAGTGGTGAGACATTTATATTATTTATGCCATGGTACTCCCAATTAGTCTAGTACCCACCTAGCACTCTACAGCCCTAAAGTAGAGAGTCACCTCCATTTTACAAATGAAGACACGGAGGAAAAGAGAGCTAAGTAACTTGCCCAGGGTCGTAAAATAAGGAATGGAGCTTGGAGTGGAATTTGTGATGTCACAATTCTTTTTCCTCTTTATTTTAGGATTTTTCATATCATATAGTATCCCTACCAAACTAGATTAAAAATCTGGATTGGGCATGAAGAGCCCCAGAACAATTAAGGAAATGTTGGTTTTAAAATGTGATTCTTAAGCAGAGAACAGAAAATCAATTATTGAATGTCAGATAAATTTTTATGGAGATTATAGATTGTTTTTCCCTTAAAAAGTTCCAATAATTTTGTTAAGTCTTAGCTGTTTTTTTCATAGGCATGTAAGTACTCAGTATGTCAATGAAAAGTAAGCTCTTTATTGTAAAAACAAAACAAAACTAAAGATAAAAGATATTTTCTGAGGCACTCTGGAAACAAAGGGACTACAATTAAAAAACAACCTCATGGAAACTACATTAGAATTTGAAAGATGTACTTCGTTCAGATATGATTATTATAAGCACTCAAATATTCATTAGAATAGTACACGCCCTAAAAATCCCTGAAGACTGTGAGAGGGCAGTTCAGGTGAATGTGACAGATACCCACTACCATTGAAAGCTAATTTGAAAATGAATATTGGAACGACCTTAGAGAAATTATAGTCCCCAGTGTTGTTAGTTTTTAAAAAGCCAGTTTTGTGTGTTGTAACCAGCTTAAAAAAAAAAAAAATGAAGTAGGGTATACTTACTAGAAAATTTAGACTGCATTGCCCATAGTAAGGACAGTATTGTTTCGGGAAAAATATTAGTTATGTGAATATATAAAAATCTAGTTACATAATTATATGCTTGTGTATACTACTAGCTCATGATCTAAAATGAATTTATTACTTTGTGTCATGGACCCAAGTCTGGAAAGCTGTTGCTGTACTCTAGCCCCTTAACTTTATAGATGTGAAAAGAGTGAGGACAAGGGAAATTACAGATCTCGCCCAAGATTCTCAGTAATTTGGATTTTTAGTTTAGTGTTGTGAGCCGTGTGGTGGAGCAACTGATGACGACAGCAGCAGCAGCAGATGGTACTCTTCCTTGAGAACACTGACCTGGGTGGGCCCTTCTCGAAGCTTTTTTACATATGTTGGCTCATTTAATTCCTGCGAAATTCTGTGACTCTGCATTACTTTCCTGTCGTACGTATGAAGAAATGAGGCACCGGAGTCATACTGAAGTGGGGGTCGGAACTAGGATCCGGACTCTGATACCTGAGCTTTTAGTTGTGAGTCTGAACAGCCTCTTATTTGGAAAGGCTTAGTGCCTTATTCATGAACATTTATTTCTTATAAGGGTACCAGTTCATTTTCTGAGAGGGTTAATAGATTTCTTCTTTTTTAAAACTGGTGCCATGCTTCAAGTTCAGCCCAAGCTAAAAAATAATGTTTTTCATTGAGTAAGGATCACTTTGTAGAGTGTTCTGCACTTCCAGCGCCCCACCCCCATGTCCACTGCATCATTGTAGGCCAGTTTGTCACCCCATTTACTTAACACACCTTTATTAATAAGTGAATACTTTGTGTAAGTCATACTTCTAGGTTCTAGGAATACAAACTTTAATAAAGCGTGACTCCTGGCCTCAGGTTGATTATTTTCTTATTGATGAGAGGAAGTCAGATGAATAAATTATATCTTCTTAATATAATTTATTCCATGTTTGTGTAACTTAATTTTCAGTAATGGCTGTGTTTCATAGCTGGCTCGCAAAACTGAAAGTTTAATGATTGGCTCTTACAAACCAGTAAGAGTTGGCTTCAGCACACCAGTGCATGTATCCTTGTCACTATTACACCATGTAATCCATGTGGCTATCATGCAGGGGTCAAGGAGAGAGCACTTAGCTCCCCAGAAGCCATAGTTTTGATCCCTCCTGATCCCTGCTACTTCCTTCTCAAGGTGACCACTGTCCTGATTTCTAATACCATAAATTAGTTATGCCTGTTTCAAAACTTTGTATACAATAAATACTCTTTTTTGTTGGCTGCTTTTGCTCAACATATGTTGATGAGATTACTCCGTGCTGTGGCATGCGTCTGAAATTTATTTTCTTTAATATACAGTATAATATCACAGCTAAATCTTCTTCACTGTTATTGGATATTTGGATTGCTTTTTATTTGGAACTATCATCAGCAATGCTGCTTCGGATAGTTTTATAGTTTTCCTGAGATATATATATGCAAACGCTTCTTGTGAGCATACACCTAGGAGTGGAATTAGTAGGCCATAGGACATGCATATGCTAAACTTTAGTAGGTAACACCAAATCCTTTTGCAAGGTGATCATACAAATTTCAACTTCGACCTATAGAGAGTATGGAACTTTCGGTTGCCTAACATCTTCACCAGCACTTGGTATTGTCTGTCTCTTGTGGATGGAGTCGTACCTCGTTGTGATTTTATCAGAATAGCAACTGTTACCACATAATTTACCCGGTAGCTTAGGGGGTTGAAAGCTCTTTCTACGTTTATTGGCCGTTTACGTTCTGTCCTTTGGATATTAAATCACTCCACAGATTCTTTCTCTGGTGGTAGTTAATTTATAGTATTGGTTTTTACTTTTACTTTGTTTTTTACTTTATTGCAGTAGATGGTAGTAGTTATTGATCGTTCTGTCCCTAATTGTTTTATCTATGTATCGTGTTTCCTGACATGAATGTTCTCCTTGTGAGGGCAGGGATTTTTGTCTGTTTGGTTCCTAGCTACTCCCCAGTACCTAGGATAGTGCCTGGCACGTAGTAAGTATTTGTAATATTTTTGAAATAACACAAATGTTGGCAAGTATGTGGAATGCTATGGATTCATTATTTCAACATGCTTGTATTTTGTTTTAATACTCTCATACACTGAAATTAGTAAGTACTGTTTTGCATTTATCACCCTACTTTTCTTTGTAAAATAATAAAGTCTTAGAGTGGGATGCCATTTAGAGACCTTGTCTAACTTTTCACGTGAATGCTTCTCACACTAGGGTCGGGGGTAGCTCAAAGTATACAGCATGTCAGTGTGCAAAGTGCTTGAAAGCACTGATTATGGAGCCAGACTGCCTAGGATCTATCTGTGTGTCCTCACACAATTTACTTAACCTCTCTGTGCCTCAGTTTTCTCAGCTGTGAGGTGGAACTAGTAGTAAGAGTACTTACCTCAGAGGACCTGTGAGGTGGTATGTCAAGTGCCGAGAACAGTGCCTGACATAGAGTAAGCAGTATATGAGTGTCAGCTGTAAGGTAACAGCCAAGTGGGGAACTAACACAGACACAAGACAGAACACAGACAGCTTTTTATAAAAAAGAGAAATGATGAGGTTTGCAAAAAATTTTGCCAGTACCTAGGGCTGTTGAATTCAGGAAACAGATGAGTAAGTGGGCCAGTGGGAGGCCGTGGCTTCACAGAAAGAACCAAAGGTCACTCTAGTTCAGCTTAGACATCCCCGTGGCTGTGGGCCAGTGGGTTTTATTACTGATTAGCCTATAATTCTGATGTTGGGTAGCTCACTGCCTAACAAGAGATGACTCCTTTGTTGGACAGAACTCATTGTTAGAAAATGCTTTCTTTTGCTCATCTAGAATATACCTCTCTGTAGCTTTATATTACTCCTGGTTCTTTTCTGTGAAGGAATATAGAATAAATAGAGGTAAATAGGTCAGTTGGTAGTGTTGCTCCATTAGCATTTTCTTCTTCAGCTTCGATGTCTCTGGTGTCCTTGGACCTCCTGCATGTGACTTGGCTTTGAGCCCTTTACCATCCTGGTCATCCTTGTCTGGGTGTAATTCACATGCCAGTTTTTCCCTTGAAATGCAAAACCCAGTGCTAGTGAGTAGACACATTTCACTTCACCTGCCAATGGGAGAAGGCACACAGTAGAATGCAAAACCATTATCTTATTGTAGGCCAAGCTGTGTCATTAATGGGCTCTCTATATTGGGTTAGTCACTAACTTTAGCCTAATTTTCTTCAAACAGATTGATTAGCCAGTACAAAGGAAAGATTATGAACAAACCTTTCTTAATATGGGTCATTTAGAATTAGCAAAAAGAAGCAAAACTATTTTGCTTTAACAAGAAAAGAAGTATATCAGCCTTCATGCTAAATATCTGGTTCTTGCCATTGTTGACCTTGTTGTCAGTTAATAGAAAAATCTAAGCAAAGGATTCTAAGATCATTTCAGTGACATTGCAGCTAGTATTATTAGTAAAAACTGTACAAGTAATAATATCTTGGGTGAGGTTAGCTTTATTGCCTGAAAAATAAGTTTCTTTTAGGTTCTGTGGTTTATCTAGCTGGTTAACTACAACCATAGTTACTTATATTGAATATCACTAGTCCAGTTTAATCTGTTTGTTATGAAGGATAGATAGCTCACCCATTTTGTTGATTTCCTAATGTAAGCAAATTAATTAATTATTTTTCGTTTCCCCAAATTGGTTTTTTAATAACCTCATTATTTTGATTTGAAAAAGTCCCTTGAATCTTCTTTGGAGTACTTAATTTGTATTCAGGTCTCATCTCTACCCCTGAGGAACTTTGAATCCTCAGGCTTATCCCACATTTCCTTGTCTGCCGATGGGGAGCCGTGCCCTTGAGTATGGCAGCAGGCTCTCCTCTCTGCCTCTCCTCCTCCCTCCACTCTGTCTTCCACACAGTCACCAGAGATTTCTGCCATTCTGCTGCTGCACACGTGTACAACATTTCCCCATGCACGTCGCATCACGTCCAAGCCCCTTCCCGTGGCCTCTCTGCTCCTGCTCAGTGTCCTTCAGCCACATTTGACCAGTTTACAGTGATGGGTGTTTGGGTTTGTTTGCTTGGAACTTGTTTCCCCACTAGCCTAGCTGCTCGATGTGGGCAGATACCTTTCGTTCACTCAGCTAGAACCTAACGCCCAGTAAAACATGCTGGACGTACATGCTCGCATACTTGTTCTTAAGACCCCACAACTGCCATTACGTTCAGATAAGTGCCAGCTTCTCCTGCCCCTTTACAGTGTTCACCAAGGCCCACCCACCACGTGGACGGCCGTATAAAATGGCTGTCTGCTTACATTTTAATACTGATTTCTTTTGATGTCTCAATTTCCAACGCCATATCAAGGCTTAAGTCTCAGACGTACCAGTTTCTGTTGTGTTCTATAGTTGATTTGTTTTTAGAAGAGTTTTTAAATGATTGTAGGGTGTTCCCAGTGATTGTTTGAATGTGACTTTATAGCTGTGACCTATCTATGTTATAAAATGTGATTCTAGGCTGAGGTTATTTTAAATTTGTTGACTTTATATCTGTTGTGAAGTATTGCCAGAGATGTACTCCTTTTAACAAGGTCAGTATTGGTGTCTTTCATCTGAAATACAAGAATCTTTCTGAAAACTTAATTTAATACTATTGCAAATTATTCATTTTTTGGTCAGTTCACTAAAGTACTGTTTGGTCGTTTACTTCGTGGCCTAAAGAACTGGGGCATTTGCCAAAGGAAGCCAGTTAGTTCCCTCTCTGCATTTATGATTGAGCCCATGGTTATCTCCAATGCAGTGTGGTAGGTGAGGTTCATCCTGTGCTCTCTCTTCTGGTTTGATTTTAGGAAATGGATTCTTTTATATTTGTTTCTTTTTTTTTTTTTTTTTTTTTTACCATTTTCCCCTTTTGCTTTGTATTAGACAGGAACTGGGGGGCTGAAGCTGTGGGGCGGTACTTGGCCCTGTCTGCTGAAACAGTTCAGTGGCTGAGCTCTCCTTGTTTGGCCGCTGAGCACATTTCATTTAAAGCTCTTCAGAGCTGAGTAAACCTTGGCAGAACCCCGTAGAAACTATAGCATATAATTCTTTTTTAAAGCCACCATATTATTAGATAAAGAATTTGGGATATGGGATATTACTTTAATGGTCTTAATAATACTATTTAAAAAGGTCCTTTTATCATTGTCATTACAGTGACTTTATGATGTGGCCTCAGGACTTTACTAGGAAGAAACTGAATCCTGAGGGGCGACTTGCAGCAACAGGGAAAAGGCTTTGTAAGACGTAGTTCAGAGTCCCAGCTTTGGAGGATGTAATAGTTTGGCCGTGCATGACCTACTCTTCAGCTTTAAGCAGACTCAGCCAGGCATGAGGGATCTGGTGTGGTGGGAAGGGCGAGGTCTACGGAGTCAGGAAGACCTGAGTTAAAATCTCTACTTTGACGTTATTGTGCACTTAAGTTACTCAGCCTGTCAGAGTCCCAGCCCCTTATCTGTAGAAATAAGAATCATAACACCTCCCTTATAGATGAGGTAACATATGGGAGACCTCTTGCCATGTAAATGAATTTTCTTTCTTCCTCTGCATCAGTGTTCTGAATACTGTTGTGGTGGGGGAAATGCCCCACATCCACAACTTCAGAGGCAGTTTGCAAGGATTATTTTAGTCTTACCTGAAGCTCCCCCCAAGAATGTAAATTGAAGAAGTATATGTATAATAAAGTTGGCCAGTTCACCTGTTTCTGATGAATTAAATAGAGGAGGATGACATTTGGGTTATCAGGAAACATTTTAAATAATGAAAAATTAATTACTAAGTATTTTTACAGCTTAATGATGTTAATGAAAATTGTGTTGTTATTGACGGGTACCTTTTTTTTAATGATTGTCCCCAGGGAAGGAAAAATATGCAAGATGGTGCAAGTGATGGCGAAATTCCAAAATTTGATGGCGCTGGTTATGACAAGGATTTGGTGGAAGCCCTTGAGAGAGACATCGTATCCAGGAATCCTAGCATCCATTGGTTAGTGTCTTTTAAGCTCTTAATTAAAGTAGTGAAGAAAACCAGTCAGATGAGTCTTTTCTTGTTAACCCATTAATCTCCTGTTTATGACTTCATCCATAATATAGGTGTGCGGAAGTGACAGGATAGTTGTTTTTTCAGACATAACCAAGATACTTTACATGGTAGTTTGATGTTGACGTAACTGACAGAGGTTGCTAATTGAATTATATGTCCGAATTAATAACTACAATATTATCTGATCACTGAGCAAATTTTATGCAGTGAGAAATAGAGTAATGTTCTCAATATAAGAATAATTTCATAAGAAAAAAAAATGAACAGAATTAGTGTTGACCGTCAATCACAAGGAGCCCTTGAATAAACATGAAACTTTGCTGTCTTGCAAAGGGATGATATAGCAGATCTGGAAGAAGCTAAGAAGCTGCTAAGGGAAGCCGTTGTTCTTCCAATGTGGATGCCTGACTTTTTCAAAGGGATTAGAAGGCCATGGAAGGTGAGGCTTTATTAAAAACCCCGTAGGTGTAGAAGTGCTGCTCCCCTAACAGTGGAAGGCAGCACTGTGGTTTCTTCATGTTCGTGAACACTTGGTGAAGGTTGGGGGAGGCTGGCCTACATACACCCCAAGACACCTGGATTTGGAGCCGTGCTTGGCTTGTGCTGCCTCTGCATGGCCGAACAGGGCAGTGTTGGGACTGAGTGGGGTCTCTAGTTACGTCACTTGCCTCGGGGTCGCTGAGCTCGAGGAGTAGTTTTAAGAATGTTTTTCTAGATGTCTGTTTCTGTAAGTAAATACGGTAACAAAGCAGATTGAATTGTGGTAGTACATAGTCTTATAGAATAAGTGTTTGGTCAACTAAACACCTTTCTAAAAGTTGGCATGTTTGTCGCTAGTTACTTTGATCACTCCTTCCGGGTGTGGCAGAATCGTCAGGCGCAGTTAGGAGGTGTGCTTCTCGTGGGCCTGCCCAGGACTGGCTCCTCCAAGAGCGGCGCTCTCCCGTCCGAGCCCGCTCTGGCCTGTGCGCAGGCCGCCGTCCTTTGCTCTGACTGGCAGACGGAGGTGAAGGCGTCTGCCTGCCCCCGCGGATCAGCCTGAAGGTCGTTCGTCCTCGCTGCCGCCTCCCGTTCGTTCGCAAACACAGATCGCTGGGGGCACCATGGCATTTCCATCACTTCTCAGAACTTAAAAACTTTTATAGACTGTTACAGATTTACCTAATTTGGGGAACATGTTATGTCATACACTCCCCCTTTATTATAACTTCTAAAACAATATTTAAAGGAGGGAATAAAGTCTTAAAATAGGCATTTAAAGGAGTTTAAAATAGCTGGTGTGGTAGGTGTAACCTGCCTGTCCTGACGAGCCCTGTAAGGGTTTAGTGGGAGGGTGGTTTACAAATGCGGAGATGACCTTGGCAGCAGTGTGGGGGGTGGATTGGCAGGAGGCACCTGGTCAGGAAGCCGTTGCAGCATCTCACCAAATGATGAGGACCTGAACAGAGGCATTTACTCGACTGCTGAAAAATGGGTGGCTTGTAGGAGATGTTTAAGAGGCCTAAGTGATAACATTATGACTGATAGTGTAAGGGAGAGGGACAGGGCGTACGACTCCCCGATTCCAGGCTTGAATCGAGGGGGTGCGCCGTTACGCCACCAACCCCAAATTGGGCCAAACTTCCCAGGTTAAGGGCAGTTTTCCACAAGACTGCCCTCACTTTATTTATTTATTTATTTATTTATTTATTTATTTTTGGTATGTGGGTAGCTCCCTGACTGGGAATCGAACCCAGGCCACAGCGCTGACAGTGCCAATGCTGAAGCCTTAGCCACTACACCACCAGGGAACTCCATGCCCTCACTTTAGATGCCAGCTGCAAACTTGGGGATCTCCAGGTTGCCCTCACTTCTTACCAGCTGGCTATAAATTTGAGGCTTCTCATTACCCTCTCAGGTTCAGTAATTCTCTCGAATGATTCACGGAACTTACAGAAGTATTGTAGTTGAGATTACAGTTTATCATAGCAAAAGGAGGCACCTCATCACTGAAAGGAAGAAGTGCACAGGGCAAGAACTAGGGGTGTGGTGAGAGTGCAGCTGTGTCCTCTCCCTGTGGGGTCAGCACGCTTTACTCTCCCAGCTCACGGATGTGTGGCACAATACGTAGGGTGCTGCCAACGGGGAAGCTCACCCAGGCTTCATGATGCAGTCCCATTTGATTGGACCATTGCCCGTACGTCTCAGTCTCCAGTCCTCCTGCCCGTCCCCAGAGGTCCAGTTGATACCACGTGGCTCAGAGCCACGACCCTCTAATCACATGGTTGGTTTAGCTAGCAAGGCCAGTCCCCCGACCCCATCCTGAGTCACCTTGTTACCATACACTGTGTAGGGGCCCACTGCAAGTCACCTCATTAGCATGAAGTTTCAGGGCTCAACAACAAAGATACTCCTGTCATTTGGGAAATTCTAAGGATTTAGAGTCTACTTCCCAGTAACTGGGGAGGAAGGCCAGCCAAATTATTTATTATTTAGGGTACAATGAACCAATAATTGGAAATTGAGAAAAGGAGCAGGTTTCAATAGAAACATATGTTTAGGTAAATGCTCTGGAGGAAACGGGTCCAGAGCTGAGGATAGAGTTTGAGTTAAAATTGGGAGGTATCAGTGGTGGTTGATAACACACGTGTGGATGAAATTGTTCAAGGAGTTTTCTAAAGGGAAAAGAGAGAAAGACAGACTTGCTTCGGGAATGTAAGGCGCGGGGCACGAGGAGACCCGAAGATGGTGAAGGTAGTCGTGATGGACACGCATCAGGAGAGCAGTGTCACGGACCACGCAGGGAGGAAGGGTTTCAGGAAGAGGGAACCGAGCACCAGGAACCTGCAGCATCAGAGGTCAGAGACAGGGAGAGAGAGGTGTGAGCTGAAAAGCACCCACTGGGGTAGCAAGTTAGGGTTTTTAGAGGAGTGGTGCAGATTGTAGCGCATGAAGAGGCAGTAGTACACATACCCCATTCCCTGAAGAAGGCTCGCTGAGAAGGGGATCTCAGAGAGGCGGAGAGTAACTAGAGGGTTTGTAGAGTCAAGCAAAAGATTTTTTTAAAAAAATGGGACAGATTTAAATATGTTTAAATACCAAGGGGAAAGAGGAGTAATGTCATGAGGAGGTGAAATCATAAATACGCACTGCGTCTACGTGCTGTAGCTGCACGGATGCTACTGTTGGAAATGAACTGTTGGAAGCGCCTACGGTAATGACATTACAGAAACTGAGAGGGCATTGAAAGGGAGGGAACACTAGAAAGACAAGTATGAACTTCGCTGTAGCTATGCCTTTACCTTTGTATATTTATATAGTTTTCAAAATATCAATCTCATGCACCATTAGAAGTTTTTATTAAACGAGTATTTCAAATCTTAGTGATCCCTAGTTATTCTGGGTGTCAACATTCTATAGCTAGAAAAGGGTTTGGACAGTTTTTGAATTTAGTTTATAAACCTTGGACATGCACTTACTTTTCAAAGTTTAAACCCCCAGCTTATTAAACTAAATTAAATGGGTCAGAATTCCTTTTAAAATCACCAACTATTATGCAAAAGAAATGTATTAACTGTGTATCTGAACCCCCATTAAAAGTAGCTAATGAAGTATTTAAGAATCCATTAGTCTTCAAGACAGAGATGATTGGTGTTCTCAAATAATATTTACTCCCCATTGATTTATTTTTATAGACTACTTTTCTGTTTATTTTCAAAGGTAAGAAGCAACTAAAATTTAGTTTTTAGCCTCATTATCTTTAGTGGCTTTTTCATCAGTAACAGTATTTTATGTAAACTATTAACTGTCTAGCCAATCTAGCTACTTTGATTATGTTTGAATACCACTTGCTTTTAGCTGCCTTATTAACTAACAGATGGCTATTTTTGATTAAAAATTGTGTGTTATAAGTGTGTTGTGGAAGACAGGTTTGTTGTCTTATTTTCATTTTGTTTACACAGAGCAGTCACTCAAGAATATGCATGTGTATCTTCTGCCAGGTTTAGGGAAATTGGGTAGGTTCTTTCTAAATGTATCAGAAGATTCCTGTTGTATAGGCCCTTTGTTACCCCATCTCTGAGTCCCTCTGATTTGTGATGTTTTGTAAAATCACTCTTCATTTTGTCTCTATAAAATGATACTTGTATCAAATTTACCCTGATTTTCCTGTGACAATTAAATTTATCTCCTGATGATAAATTTTTCTTACACATTAATAGTTGATGATATTTTATAAGAAAGCATTTTAATCTGATAAATCACTCAGTACATCTTTGGAAATTTCAGGGTGTGCTGATGGTCGGACCCCCAGGCACTGGTAAGACCATGCTGGCTAAAGCTGTTGCCACTGAGTGTGGCACAACGTTCTTCAATGTTTCTTCTTCTACACTGACATCTAAGTACAGAGGCGAATCTGAGAAGTTAGTCCGCCTGTTGTTTGAAATGGTGAGTGATGGTATATTCAGATTGCAAAATTCTGTTGGTGTAGATGAGTGATAGTTCTATCACCTAGATCCATTCACCTAGGGCAAGTGTCGTACTTTTTAATAGTGCTGACACACTGATTAGATAGGGGTGTTATTTGCGGATTGTTAACGTGTCTTCAATGAATCTTCCTCTTGGAGGCAAATAAGGCCCTCTGGCATCCTGTCCAGTAAGGGTAGAGGAGACTTTGGAAGTGTGTGTGGTGTGACTGATATTCCTGCCTCTCTAATGAACTGGTGGAGAAGTCTGTTTTAATATGTATTTTAAAAATTGGTTAGAAATTGATCTGTCATTAAAGTTTATTCCTTTTCATAAAGGATTTGCAGTAGTTACTTAAGAATGATTTAGCTTTTAAAAAATGTTTTATGCTATGGAAATTTTCAAACACAGACATAGAAAGAATCGTACTGTCAATCCCCATGTATGTCACCCAAGTTTGCCAACCATATAACTTACCTTTTATTTATAGAAATTTCCTTTTTTGAGATAAATGATTGATTTAACCTCTGTCAGTAACCAGATGGTGGCATTAAAGCAGTGAGAAACTTCTCTTTTTTCCCCATGATTTTAGATGGAGGAAATGATATTTAAAACACTCAGATTATTTTATGCGATCATTGACTAACTCCTTTAAAATATTTTCACAAAGGCTAGATTTTACGCCCCCACCACAATCTTCATTGATGAGATAGATTCTATCTGCAGTCGAAGGGGAACCTCTGATGAGCACGAGGCAAGTCGCAGAGTGAAGTCAGAGCTGCTCATTCAGATGGATGGTAATTGATAATTATTGTACCAATACTGTTGTGTTTCCTTTTTGAGTTTTGTGTAGATTCATCCTTTAGAAATTCTCAGTGAATGGGGAGTTCCCTGATGGTGTAGTGGCTTAAGGCTTGGGCGCGCTGGTGCTGTCAGCGCTGTGGCCTGGGTTCGATTCCCAGTCAGGGAGCTACCCACATACCAAAAAGCAAAAAAAAAAAAAAAAAAGAAAAAAGAAATTCTCAGTGAATGGACTGGAAGGTAGCCTGAATTTATTGGTAATCATTTGTTTAGCCACTTATGTGTTCATCTGTTTGTGCACTCAAAAAGCATTTATTGTATACCTGTTATAAATCATGTACCGTTTAAGGTTCTCAGGGTGCAAAGAAGGTCATGGCCTTCAAGGAATTTACTATTTATAGCAAAGGTTCTAGACATGTGGTCCAGGGTCCCAGGGGACTTTAAGACTCTTTCAAAAGGTCTGCAAGGGCTAACCTGTTTTCATACTAATATGAAGACATTAGTCACCTTGTTCACTCTCGGTGTTGTATTCAGTGCCAGGTACTGTAGGTACGTAAAATAATGTACTGCAAGTCCCTTCCCTCAAAGCTCTGGCCGTTTTTAACTTTTGCTGAAGCATGAGAGAAAGGAGCAACTGTTTCACGAGTGTATCTGAGGGGTTGGCTATTAGAGGGAAGGCACATTGCATGTTTTAAAAATATCACTGAATACACATTTAGTCAGCTGAATTTCATTTCGGGGTATTTGTGACTGTTACTGATTATTAGCTGGACAGCTTGATTCTTTGTGATAATGATCCAAATAGTAGTTTAGTAATAATTCATTAAGAAAATACCATATTGAACTGGGTTGCATTAAATTCACTACTTTATTCTGGCAGGCTAGAAACTCTGATAAAGTTTGTGAGTTTTTCAATATTTTTTTCACTGCTTATTTTCCAGAGTTTCCACTATGTAACCCGAAATTTTTTATTCTAAAATTTTAATTATGAAAAAGTAGTCTCTGTGTACATATATTTGGTTTGGTATAAAATACAGCAGTATTTTCAGTAGTGACTGATTATTAGGTTCATTCTTAAATTATTGTTTATTTTTTATGAGTCACTTAGAAGTTTGAAGGATAAAATTATTACAGTATGACTGCCTTTCAAAATTATGATTGCATGCTAGTGTATTAAGTAAATGTCAACCCTTTTTGTTCTCTCTTCTTGAGAAAATCCAGTATTAGACTAAAAACTAAAATTTAAAAAAAAAAATTTGAGCAACTTCATGATTTAAAAAGATTAAAGAGGAATGAAACCGCATACTCTCGCATGCCTCTTCAGAGGAAATATATATTCATTTTTTACAGAGAAAATAGGGTTTTCTTATTGGATCGGAATCCTGTACAATCTTCTACCTCCTTGTGTTGTGGTTACCTGGTGATGTGTCTGGTTTTGCCACCTCATGGAGGTCAGGTGGCCTGTATTGTTTTCACCGTTGAGCCTGCCACCAAGCCTGTGACATACTTAGAAGTGTGAGTTGAGTGAAAGAATAAAGGACTCTTAAGAACAATGCTCTCTCTTCCCCTTACTGTGTGTAGGAGTTGGAGGAGCATTAGAGAATGATGATCCTTCCAAGATGGTTATGGTATTGGCTGCGACTAACTTCCCGTGGGACATTGATGAAGCCTTGCGCAGGAGATTAGAGAAAAGGATCTACATACCTCTCCCGACAGGTGGGACACGGTCCTTGTACGACGGTTCAGTCTTTGTTTTGTTTCTTGTTACTTGTTCCTTTTTTTCTCCAAGTCTTTATCCCATTGGCATCTGCTTTGATTTTGTTGCTTTCCTTTAAGGGGTGTTGCAATTTGTTCTGGCAGGCACTCAAATTATTGGCAGAACTGAAGAAAAAGCCACTTGACCGTTCCTTGCTGTGTCTGCTAACGCGTGAAAGCCATTTGCCTCTGTGCTATGTTTATAGTTGTTTATGATAGAAGGACAAGTCGGGTACCAGCTTTTTTCATGATGGTCAAAAGCGGAAGTCTCACCTGTGACTTGGGAAATTTAATTTTTTAAACATATTTCTTACACACTTTTATGACTAGATCTCAAAGCTGTATAGTATCATTAATTGATAGAATTTTAGTTTACAGATTCCATTCTTGTATTATCCTTCCTGGCTGCTAATGTATAGTCTATTAATACTAATAATCTCATTACTTAAAAATTTTTTTTCTTTTTCTTAAAAGCAGTGCTTAATTTACTGATTGAAATTACAAAATGAAAAGCGTGTTGAAAGCAATAATGGAAGTGATTAGATTTAGAGCCTGTGAGCTGTGCGGGCACGTCTCTCCTCCCCGAAGCTGCTTCCTTGGGCCGGGCTCACTCTTGTGTTAGTCGCATGAAGATTTGAAATTTGAGTGGTTTGTGATTACTTCTGATTGATAAGTTCCTTTCCTTTCTCCTTTCCCTCCCCCTTCTTCCTTGTTTTCTAAACAAAATATATGTATGATATCTAGATGTATGTATTAAGAAATGAGTTTCAGTTTTTCTACCATATTCAGTGATTATAAATAACATTAGTACTGATGGGGGAGAATAAAAGTTTTACTACTTGAACTGACATCATTTAAACTTTTGTACTTTGACCTTCACTATAATAGGGAGGAAAAATGTAATTGGAAAAATACTAGATGAGAGCAGAATTATAAACTGCTGAGGAGAGCTTGGTATTGGGAGAAAGACATACTTTATGGTGTAAATGCGGGAATTTAGCTTTCTTTGAAATACCAGAGAAGTAGATGTGGCTATAACTAAAGGGCTTTCTTCTAAACCAGTTTTCCCTTAGGAGGGGGTTACCATCACTTCTGGGTGATTCTGCTTGTTCATTACTACTGGTCCAAAGGTGTGTACCTCATAACTGTCGGACTTGAGAAAATTGCTTCCTCCTGAAGGGCCCCAAATGTTGTCATAATTAGAACTCCACTTTCTGACTTTTTCTTTTCATCTGTATTAATTAACAGGTGTTTGCTTATCTTTTTGCTATCTGAAAGACATTTATTAGGTACTGTGGGAATACACAGATAAACAGTGTACAATTCTTTCCCTTAGAGAACTCATTGTTGAAAGGTGGGCATACATGTAACCTAACTGCAGTGAAAACAGTGTAACGTGTGATTCTAGAGTCCTCCCTACAGTGCTATGTTTGGAGTGGGGAATTAGGAATAATAAATTCTGACTTAGGTGCTTAGGGGAGATCTCATGGAGCAAGTTGCATTTTCACTGAATTTCCATAGAGAAAGACAGAAACAAAGGCATAGTTGCTTGAAAATGACAGATTAGCCATTGCAACTAGAGCATCTGGTAGGATAGAAGGGTCTGGAAGAGACAGACTGACAAAGAAAATTTGGAAAGACAAGAGACTTAAAAGAATGATTTGGAAATCTAGGGTAAAATTAGTGGAAGGAAAAGTAGACTGTATTGAAGTAAAGTCCTGACTGGGGGCCTGGCTTTCCACGGGTAAACTTATTTAACCCTCACAACAGTCTTATCTTCATTTCACTTGAGGAAACTGAGGCATGGAGATGTTAAGCGCCTGCCCAGGACAGCAGGACTGGGATGTGAGCGCGTACTGTCACCCACTACCCTGGACTGCCTCATGTGTACAAGGAGAATTGTTGTTATACTGGAGGAAGTTTTGATCTGTCCTGCAATGTTTGCTTATATTCAGAGTGTGTGTTACTTGGCTGTGTAGCATTGGCAGTACTTTGTACTGTTATTAACATTTTAACCCCTCATTAAATCCTTTCATAAAGTTATTACATATCAGGAATTCAGTTTTATAGAGTTCATAAATCCTACTTAGAGCCTTCTAACAAATCACTGATACAACCGGTGTTACAAGTTAATTTTGCCCAAATTGTAGTTACTAGGAAAAAGGCAGACGCTTCCTACCGATCTTCGGTACCCCCAGGCCCATACTTAGGAACAGGTTGATGCCCAAAGTTCGCTTAGGTTGTCTATGTGGAACTTCTTTCCGTGGGAGAACACAGTATCTTAAGCTGGGTGTTTAAGTTCTCAGGGCAGGCCACAGTAACGCATTTGCTTTACAAGTTCACTGGTGTTTTATTTAACCTAGGGACTGAGCGAGCAAAGAGGCACCCGTAGTAACCCCCAGCTGCTGTGTGTGGAGCACTGTGACATGGTGCTCTTGTGTGAACTTTGGGTTCTTACTGGGGCGTCAAGGCCCAGCCACCTTCTCTAGCATTGGACCTGGAGCTCCCTCCCCTCTCTTTTCCTACACCCCCTTGCTCACCACCTGACTGGAGGACCCCTTTGGCCCTACAGCACCTGGGGTGTACCCCTGTGAGCTGCAGGGTGGGTCTGTTGGCTGGACCTGGTCCAGGATAGGGAACTCCCAAGGTCAAGGGGTTCTGGAGGTAAAGATTTTCTAGTCGTGCAAGCCAAGATAATGCCCGATTGCTTCCCGTTCCGCAGTGGCTCAAGTGTGAGCACATGTGTAAGTATATGTATGAGTATGTGTATATATGTATGTGTGAGTGTGAGAAATATTACTGAGATACAGAAACGTGGATTAAAATGCCCAATTTCATTAATTTACGAAGCAAACAGCCTTGTACCACCTTCTAGGAGAGGAAGTGGAGCAGTCAGCCCTCAGGAGCTTCTCAGTATGTTCCTGTCCCTGCACAGCTCCCTTCCTGCCCCCTGGTGGTAATTTCTGTTACTCCTTTTATGGAACTAATGTATTGCTTTCCTTAAAATTTTATCAGCTAGTAATGTATCCCCAAACAGTTTTACCTCCTCTTTGCATAAATGAAATCACACTAATTGTGTTTATTTGTATCTTGCTTCTTTTGCTCGGTGTGTTTTTAAGGTTCATCCACGTTGTGACACACCTGCGGAGTTTATCTTTTGCTATGTGGCATTCTGCTGTGTTAGTGTGTCAGGGCTGCCATCACCAAGTACCGCGGACTGAGGGGCTGAGACAACATGTTTACTGCCTCACAGTTCTGAAGGCTGCAAGTCCAAGATCAAGGCGTCAGCAGAGGGGTTTCGTCCTGGGCCCGCGGGCCTCTTTCCTTGGCTTGTGTAGTAGAGGCCATTTTCTTCCAGTGTTTTTGTTCTTCATGTGGTCTTTACCTGGTGTGTCGGTGTCCTCGTCTTCTCTCATGAAGACACCAGTCATATTGGAGTAGGGCCCACGCATATGACCTCATTTTACCTTCATTACCTGTTTAAAGGCCCCATCTCCATGACAGTCACATTGGGAGGTACCAGAGGTTAGGACTTCAACATAGTACACTACTGTGGGGGGCACAGTTCAGCCCATGACATCCATTACGTGATTATACCACAGTTAATGCATCATATTACTTGATGGGCATTTTGATTGTTTCCAGTTTTATGCTGCTGTGAACATCCTCATACTGTGTAATGGTGTGAGTGCCCCCGTTTCTGTCGGCCAGGACGGAGCATTCTGTCCTAGGAGTGGAGTGACCTCAGCTGTGTCGTCCAGCTGGGACATGGTAGGTAAATCCAGTCTACCTTCCCTGTCACTCCTGCAGCACTGTGTGGGAGGTCCTGTGGTTTCACATTTTCCCAGCACCTAGTATTGGCAGACTTCTTACTTTCTACCAGTGTCTTCTTCTGCAGTACCATCTCGTGGTATATTTCCTTTGCGATTAATGAATTCGAACATCTTGTTATTTATTGACCATTTGAATTTTGTAATATACAAGGGCTGTCCGGAAAGTATCCAGCCACGTAATATGAAAAATAGAGGCATTTATGGCTGGATTTTTTCCAAACAGCCCTCGTATGTGTTCAAGTCTTTTGTCCATTTTTCTATTAGGTGGTCTTACTTTTCCTTATTGATTTGTAGGAGTTCTTTAAATATTCTGGATAGAAGTCTTTTGTTACTTATATATGTTGTAAATACCTTCTCAAACTCTGTTGCTTGTGTGTTTTCACTGTATTTATAGTATCTTTTGATAAATATGAATTTCTATTTTTAATATGGTCAGCTTATCATTCTTTTCCTTTATAGTTGATTTCTTAAAAGAATACTTCTCTGAGGTCATTAAGGTCTTTTCCTGTTTTATCTTGTAAAATGCTTGTGATTTTGCATCTGGCATGCAGATCAGTACTGTATCTGGCACCGATTTTTACGTTTGGTGCGAGGTAGGACCCAGCTTCATTTTCCCCTGTGGTTGGCGGTGGTTGTGGCATCTTTATCGAGAAGACATTACTTCTCCGACTGTCTGAGTCACCTAGTCATCAATCAGGTGTGCAGAGTGAATGCTCTGAGCTGCTTCTAGGCGACCTCTTCTGTGTCACTGATTATTTGTCTGTCTCTGCAAGGGTCTTGCACTGGCATGAATCTCACAGCTCTATAACAAGGCAGGACACCTGACAGAGCAGTCCCGCCCGCATTGCTGCTGTGCTTCCAGGTCATTCGTGGGTCTTTGCATTCCCATCAGCACATTAGCATCTGCCTGTCCGGTTCCGCAGACAGACTGTTGGGATCTTTATCGGAATGCCTTGACTCCATGGGAGCACCTGAGGGAGAATGTCATGAAGGACAACACAAGCAAAAAATAAACTGGGGAACTTTTAGATTTAAGAAGAATGAAGAGATATGATAACTCTGCAATATGTGATGGTTTTTAAGAACGTTATAAAGGCCTGGGACAAATGGGGACATTTTAATCTGGATTGTGTAGTAGATGCTGACATGCGAGTGTTAAATTTCCTGGTAAGTGTGGGAATGGTGTGGATACCTTTGTTGTTAGAACAGACATGCTGAAGAATTTCAGGTGAAGGTGTGATGCCCACAACTTCCTCTTACCTCAGAAGAGAGGAGGGAGGGGAGCGGGGAGGGGGAAAAGGGCGGAGTGCTGACCACCGGCTTAATCTAGACAAAAGGTAGATGAGTAGTTGTTGATTTTTTTTTTTTTTTTACCTTGTAGATTTAAAGTTTTCAAAATAAAAGTTAGGGAAAATCCAATTTTATTTCATGTGTCAGGAAATACTAGAGGGCCAGATCCAAACTAATTATGCATTATTTTAGTGTGCTATATTAAGCAGATTTGCCACCAAAACTGACAGTTAAACTTCAAGCATGATTGGTTATTTTCTAAATTCTGTGGTTTGTTTGAGCTTATGCAGTGCCCACATTTCAATTGTACTGAGCAGCAAATGCCTGTGGGCTGGCTCGCCAAGTAAAATATACATTAATAAACATTTTGTGCCGACTGTTGATTTCCAGAAAAGGAAAACGGGATTTAAAGAAACTACCGATAGAGTTGTGGAATTCTTTTCTGATAGCATACTAAACTCGTGAGCAAAGTAATTCATGGGAGCCATACTCCATGCAGTCTAGTTTATAAAACTTAGGCCAAATCTTTTTACTAAAAGCATTTCTGGTGCTTAAATACTAATGTTTTTCTGTTTCATAAAGGATCTCAGACCCTTTTTCTCATAGCGAGTATGCTAACAATCTTTACAGAAAACTCTGAGTTTGTTTCAATTTTTAGTGAATTGTAGCCACATGTGGGAAATGAAATGATTCCATGCAGTGAGTCATGCAGTGAGTTGGTTATACTAGTGGACACACAGTTACTCACTTCTTTCTATTAGCCTCTCTTTCGTCTCCTCAATGTTAATACATGATTTCTCATTAAAATGATTTATAAAGAAAAACATCTAACAATAACAAAAAATCTTCTGACAGCAAAAGGAAGAACTGAGCTTCTGAAGATCAATCTTCGCGAGGTTGAATTGGATCCTGATATTCAGCTGGAAGATATAGCAGAGAAGATTGAGGGCTACTCTGGTGCTGACATAACCAATGTTTGCAGGTATTTGTAATGATCTGTGACCTTAGACGTTAGTTACAGGTTTGGCAGGACGGGTCTGAAAATGAGTGCTGCTGTTAGCCCTTTACATGAGAGCAGCTACCTATTTCCTTGAAATGATTTTCCCATGTGTCTTGTTGGTTTGTTTGGTTTTTTTACATAGCTTAATTGGTCATTGTTAGATGAATAATTACATAACAGTATGGTCACCTTTTCTGTCCTTTGATTTTTAAGAAATTGTTATGTCTAACTTGGTAACAATGACTTTGACAGTTGAAGGTTAGTTCAGCCCTAAATTAGAGCATAGCTGCATCAACATAAAATATCATTTAGTTTTGATCAGTGTTATTTTACCATGTGAGATGAACACAGTTAATCTTTTTAAGCTGTGAAGGATACATATATTAAAATTTCCCTTTCAATTTAGTGGTATCATGCTTTTTAGACAGTTCACATGGCTCAGGGAAGAGGATTTTTTCTTTTAGTTCTTACTGTCCAAATTATACTTAAATTGACCTTAGTGGCCTTTTTTTAAAACCACATCTGTGTTTATTACTTTTTCTATCAGTACTTTTCCTGTACGCATCTAAGTTCAGTGGCACACAATAAGCTCGCAATAGTTTCTCTTACTATCATGGTACTAAAATAAATAAAACTTAAACTTTTGGTTGGCTTGGCTTCCTAATAGCTGAAAATAGGATTTGGAGAAGTCAGAGTTTATCCCTTTAGTTGCCCACAAATACTCCATGTAGGGAATCCCACTCATGTTCCAGAGACAGAGGTTCCTGGCTTTTATAGTGTTCATCTAAGATTTAAGATTTGAATTATCTTAACATTTAGCCACATGTTCATTCCCACATGTACAATTCGGTATTTCTACTTGCGTTTCCTAAACTTCTCAGCTGCCTTTGAGGAGCAAGTGGGCAAAGAAAATTCAGGGCTTGCTGAGCCCAGCCTGGACTTGCAGGATCCATTTACAGTATATTCGTGTTCAGTCCTTTGCATCCATCCTGTTTTAACCTTTCCCAAGCCCTCAGAATGTCTCTGAGTTAGAAAGTTCTGCGCAGCATCATAACAACATGTAACGTGATCTTTTGAATGTTTTCCCTCAGCTTTGTTACAACTAAGAGTGTTTACAACATTTGAAACAATAGGTACTCACTGACTTTGGCACCCTTTTAGGGATGCGTCCTTAATGGCAATGAGACGGCGCATCAATGGCTTGAGTCCGGAAGAGATCCGCGCACTCTCTAAAGAGGAGCTGCAGATGCCCGTGACCAAAGGAGACTTTGAATTGGCGCTGAAGAAAATTGCTAAGTCTGTCTCCGCTGCAGACTTGGAGAAGTATGAAAAATGGATGGTTGAATTTGGATCTGCTTGAATCTCTGTCAGCTCTTTCATTTCTGGTATTTTTGTTTATTAAATGTGAAGAAATTCCCTGCAATTTTTTTAAAAACAGGGATGGAACTTTTCATGGGAGAGATTTGCACTTAAAGGAAGATCATCTAAAACCACCGGGTAGAAATGTAGTTGGAAAACCAGAGAAGCCGATGAGAGCCACCCGCTGTGAGCTGGCGCCCCGCACTCACGTTCACGCGCTGTTGGTGCCGCGCACCCAAGCCCCGTGCTGGTGGCAGAAGGGGCGGGCCGGGGTGCTGCGGTGGAATCTGTCTACGAAAGGTCTAGAAGGTCCTCTGTTTCTCACCTACATTTGTGGGGAGATTTTTCTATTTATTGCTCTGAACATGAGGGACCTATGCACGTTGACTTTATAAACATCAAAACTGAGTTTGTGTCAACTTCATTATTTGTTGTTAAGAATGATAGTTTTGTGTTAAATAATGAATATGCAAGTGAAACCTCTAGAATTCAGCTGTTGCTGTTAGAATGTATCCCATAGGTCAAATTTTTACCCTCCTGCCCCCCACAATTTCTGCTGTTAGCTGTTGTGTCACTTCCTGAGCTCTGTGAGGGAATACCTCGTACCTTGTGGTTTCTGAATCATTTTGCCCAGTTGTTTCTCTGGTCGTTAGTGTGTTTGCTAGTACTTCTCCTATTTCATATTGGAAGGGTAGGAAGACTGTTGTGATTGCACAAGATGCACTTCTTCATTCTAGACTTTTAAGTTTGTTTTCACTTTTCTTTCAATATGGCCAAACAGATAAACCCTTGGCTTTTTTTCATTGCCGACACCGTTTGATTTTTGCTGAATTTGACTTTCGTATTCGAAATATTATAAATACTTCCGTATTCTAAACAAGTCCACTCTCGTGCCTAACGCAAAACAAACAAAACAAATTTTATAGTTTTCCAGATAGCTTGTTTAACACAATAACATTGTCCATAATGAATGATGTTCATTTGAAACATTTAAAACTGTTCTTTGTTTAGGTTGAGAGCTTGTACACATGGTAACCAGATTAGGATAGAAATCTACCATGCTTATTGGATTCAGCAGGAATTAGGTGATAGAGGGAGGCCAGGAAAAGTAGATGGCACGTGTCTCATCACAAGTACCATATCCTAGTGCTAGCTGCTTAAAATTACATTTATTCTGTTTTTATCATTTGTATTTGATGATATCCCAAATTCTCAATTTTGGAGAGCACCTACTGATTTAAAACTAAAAATAAATTAACTCTTTAGACACTTAAATAACAGAACCTCTTAGTATCTTGCTTAAGAGATTTTTTTCCCTGCCAAAAACTATGTGATTTTCAAGTAACTTAAGTCTGACGCTGAACTCCAGTGTTCATCTAGGGCCCTTCCCTCTGAGGCATAGATTGTAAGAGTTAAAATTATAAGGCATCAGGATTTTGTTTTAAGTGAATTAATTCACCTTAAAAATTGAATGAGAAGTTTCCTTTTATTCATTTTAAATTAAAAAAAAAAAAATCCCGCTAAGGTAATCTTCCAAATTTTGCTATTCTGTAGCATTTTTCCCTGAAGTCTTAGAGGCCATCATTAAAACATTAATGTTTTGATTACTAGGGCTTGTTTGTGTACTTTAGTTGATTAGTGAGACCATTTTTCTAGGTTTTGTGTTATTTGTCTTGACATGTGTTTCAGTTTTTAAGAAATTCTTCATGAATAATGCTATGGTAATTGTGATCTTTAAAAATCATCAGTTAAGCAGTGTATGGAAACTCAAGCTTCCTGGAGGTAATTTTTACCAAGGTGTATTAGTCAGGTGTGCTTTTCTATCTCCTGTGCTTCTCATTTTGCTGTCAGGGAATGGTGAATGCTCTTAAATCCCTTGGGGCTTCCTGAGGAGAACCCTCAGGTGTTCTACCCAGCCTTCGCCGTGCATGTGTGTACACTGCCTTCTATTGCAAGACAGTGTGTTGCCTTACCCAGAATGAGAGCATTGTGAACGTTTTGCTATGTTTTATTGTTTTTCCATATTGCATTATCAAACTAGAAAGATTTGGTTCAGTTAATTCATCTGAAAGCACAAGTATTTTGTGTTCTGCACACTTGATATTAGGACTGAGTTTATACAGTTCTGTCTCGCAGGTAGTTCCTGCCTTCAACAGACTTGTGTTGGTTGCTCACTGCATGCAAGACCCCAGGTGGGAACGCCGTGGCTCACAGAGTCCGACCAGGCAGTGAGGTTCTGGCTGGACGCTTTCTGTGATCACACTGTATAGCTTCAACTAAGGAAACAACTCCAGATCATAAATGGGGAGGCACAGTAATTTGTGTGCACTTTGGACAGATAATATGTAAAAGGCTTTCTCTTTTTCTCTCTTTAAAACTGTTTTAAATTAGAACTGATACCCATTTGTTAGAACAATATAACTAGTATAGACCTGTGTTCGTGAATTATTTTTGCTATTTCCCAAGCTACATTTTTATTGTTAACGTGTACACATGTAACTATGGTAGACATGTAAACATGTTACATATTTTTGTAAACAGTTTGCTCTCATAATTCCTCCATTTTTTAAAGGAATTGCTATTGATGACATGTACCAGACAAGTGGCTCCTCAGTGTACGCTGGAAGCTTCTCATAACCTAAATAGATGGTAGATGGTGGCATGGCATCATCAAAAACTTTATCTTTGGTCCATAGCAGGTGGGCATTCCAGCTGACCAGACATACCTGGGCTGGGACCTCGGCCTCCAGAGCACCAGGGCAGCTTGACAGAGGACACGTGTGGACTGGGTGCTGGCCAGGGGTGTCATCGGAGCTCCTGAGAGTGTAGTGTTTGTGATGGTAATGTTTGACCATCAAAAAAATAGGCTGAGCTCACTAATTACTCAGAAAGTGAGCAGGCAAGTATTTGGTGAATCCACTATAAACAAACGTGCAGATACATCAGGAAAAAAATGTGTGTGTGCAGCCCAGATTTACAGTATAATTGTCACTCACTGATTTTTGTTTCATGCAGCCTCACTCTACTGAACATGAAATGACTCTCAGTCATTAGGTGTTGAGCTGCTTGAGTTTGTTGAATTCCTCCCTGGGCAGTCTCCGTGTCCACTGTTGAGTCCATGATGTGCGTCATAATGCTCACCGGTAGACGTGGTTAGGCCTCACTCTTCCCCACCCTGACTCGGGGTGCAGTGAAGGACTTAGGCCCGAGCTCCCCGCTCTGTGGGCACTGGCCCCTTAGGTAAGGTCTCGATGAGTCAGTCTTTTCTGTGCAGGAGGAGATCCCCACTCTCCCTTTCACTTTAGAAGAAGTCACCTTAGGACGTGTCCTGGATGACAGGCATACACATTAAGGATATTTGCTGGCCTTTTCTGAGAAAGGGCCACCTGAACTTGTATGAGGAAACCATTTTCTTTTCATATTTTTTGTATCTTTCGTTCCTTAACTGTTTTGATTGTATGGAATTGTTTACAGACCACTTAATTTGTGATGCACATGCTATTTATATGGATCTATGAATCTGTCACAATAGAAAAGGAGTAAGAATTACACAGTTGGAGGAAATGTTAGGGGATAAAAATATGTTAACCCTAAATGTTTTTATTCTCATCTCCACTAATTATTTTTGCAGAAAAAGCTAAAAATTCTGTTATAATGACTATTTACTTATTTATACTTTTAATTAGCTTTTTCATACTTATTTATTTAATTTTTTAGGACACTTTTAAGATTGTTACTTAATATAGAAACTATTTTAAAAATAAAATCTTTCAGATAATAGACACGTTTTAAGCATTCGCGAACTAATGGTAATTCCTTAAATTTTTATTAGGCTCTTAGGTTCCAGACAGCTCTTCAGCTTAAATATTCCTAAATTTCCAGGTGACATTAAGGTAATGCTATAAAATTTATTCTTTTTAGCTTTCTTATTTCTTCATTGACCTTATTTTACATATGTATTTAAATAACCTGGATACAGCTTTGTCACTGGTAGTGTGTAGGGTTTTATGTACTTGGAAATTTGGCATAACAGGTAGGAAATTAAAATAGAGGTTTTCCTCCCGTAAAAGGGCTCTCATTTTATGTTCAAAACTGTAAAATGCACTTTTGCTTTAGAACCTCTGACATGACTGACTATTTAGCCCTTTGGAAAACCTGACTGAATCTTTGCACATGTTATTTCTACCTCAGTTAACCAGGCTTAGTTTTAGGCAGGAAGGAATTGAAACCATGTTTAAATTCAGTTCATTATCTATGCAGATTTGTGTGTTGAAGCGTTTCCTTCTTTCTCTTCTTGCCCTCCTTCCATTAACGTTTTTTTGTCCCTGAAAGTTTTATTTGAAGTGTTTGTCTTTCTTCCTCTGGCAAAGCCACATATTCTAAATTAGGCTTCTGTGAAATGTTTGAATGATTCTTCCCCTCTTTGTTATGGCTGCTTCGTTACTTGGATGTGTTTCATTTCAAGGAGCAGTTTCCAACACAATACACATCCTCCTGTTTTCTCATGGCTTCATAAATACAAACTAAGGCGACGCTGGAAGTCTGGGAGCCCGATTGTTCCTGCGTCCCTCCTCTGAGGACCTGCATGCTTCCCACACCGTTTGGACAGCAAGCAGCAGCTCCAGCCCCTCCGCCACGCGGTTTGGACGCAGCGTCCAGCGCGATCGCTTCACTACCTGTTAACCCTGGTTTGTAAGTGTGTTGCTGAGATTTCTGTTTCAGTGTTTGTCTCCCAGTATTTTCAACTTAATTTAAAAATGTTTCTAAATTGTATTTATTAAATGTGATTTTCCTTACATTTTGTGCGGTTACTTTGCTAGTTTCGTGAGCTCAGTTGTGTTTGTGTATAGGTTGTAATTTGGTAATAAATTTCTAGTGTTGCTAGTCAGTGTTTTCTTTGTGGTTCGTGTTTGATCTATGGTCACTGGTCCACTTGCTGTCACCAGTGGGAGCAATGAATCCCTCACTAAGGAATGACTTTCCCAGAGTTCTAGTTCTTACGAAATCCCATACTGTAAACCTCACATTTTGTGTTTGCCATGCATCGTACTAACAATCCCAGGGTTGATGCAGTTAAGGTAAGGGGCTTTTCCACTGATTCTACCTGGTTTGTTAAACACAATTGTGCAGCACCATTGCCACCTGGGTGTTCCGTGTGGTGAATTTTCCAGATGGCTGTATCTGATTTTGTGAATCCCCAAAATTATTTTCTTTAATTCACAAACTTTATTTTCTTTTGAGCCAGTTTAAGTTTACAGAAAAATTCAACAGCAAGGAGAGTTCTCGTCCTCCCTCCCATGCCTCCAGTGTCCCCTTTTATTGATATCTTACTTTGATGTGGTACATTTGTTATAATTGAGTCCATATTGATGCATCATTATTGCCAACGTTTATAGTTTACATTGAGTTTCGTTCGGTGTCGTACAGTTCAGGGGGGTTTGCCAAAAGCGTAATGTCGTATGCCCACCGTTAGAGTGTGTCCAACAGAATCGTTTTTCACTGCCCTACAAGTCTCTGTGCTCCAGCTGCTCCCCCCTCCTCCCAGTCCCTGGCAGTGCTGGTCTCCTCACTGTCTCCGTAGTCTGCCTCTTCCAGAACGTCATACAGTTGGAATGATGTGCTAGATAGCCTTTTAAGACAAGCTTCTTTCTCTTAGCAACTTGCATCTCAGAGTCTTTAATTTCTTTTTGTGCCTTCATCGTTTGATTCTTTTTGTCACAGAATAACGTTCCATTATGTGAATGTGCCGGTATCAAAGGACATTTTGGTTGTTTCCAAGTTTTAGCGATTAGGAATAAAACTGCTACAGACCTTCAAGGGCAGGTTTTGGTGTGGACCTACGCGTTCAGCTCATTTGAGTAAATACCTAGGAGTGCAGTTGCTGGATCCCATGGTAAGAGCATGTGTAGTTTTGTAAGAAACCCCCGAACTGCCTTGTGGAGTGCCTGCCCCGTTTGCAGTCCCGCCGGCGACGAGTGGGAGTCCCTGCGTCCCCGCGGCCCTCATCCTCGTCAGCGCCTGGTGGTGGCCGTGTTCTGGTTTCGCCGTTGTCAGGTGTGCAGTGGCGTGTCATTGCAGTTCGAATTTCCAGTTCTCTGATGACCGGATGTGGAGCGTCTTTTCATGGGCTTATCTGTTTTTGATTGGTTTTTATTAAAACCTTGCTAAAACGGATCACACTTTTGCTGTGAGTTTGCAAACTGGAGAACTGGAACTTAACCGTTTGTTTGTGACTCAGAGTTATCCCTGTGATATGCTGTCCTCCCAGCTAGTGGAGGGGAAACAGGACTTTTTTGCTTGTCACTAGCTGGCCTTTGAGTTTTGGTGTTTGCTTTATAGCACTTTTACTCATGTGTTATTAGGTGTCAGCTTTTCTTCTTCTCCCAGTTTCCTGCCCTCAGTCTTCAGTGAACCTAGTGAGACAGTTGTTAGTCTTGTGAGAATTATGGGTAACCTAGGAGTATAACCAAGAGGGGACGAGGAGTGGGAGGCAGGTGTATTGCCTGAGTTTTAGTGCTTTTGTCACTTCCCTAGGTTATCTGTGGCCTTTTTAACTTTATCTTTGGTTCCCAGAAGTGTTCCAGGAGACCAAGTATGAGGTAAATATGTATGCGTAATATCTTGTCATGTAGCAGCAGTTTAATTCCAGGGCCCCATCCTTTTTGCTGTGACCATTAATGAGGACTTGCTCTCTCAAAGGTAATAAAGGAGAAGAATTAGGGGCAAAAGGAGGAAACATTTGTGGCCAGAGCCTTCCCATGTCCCTGCAGTGTACGCAGCCAGTGCTGCCTGCTGATGGGACATGGTGACGGGCTCACACCGCAGAACGTGCCTGAGTTTGGGGCGTTTGCCCAGAGAATCCAGGAATGAGTGGCAGACTCGGGGGGAGAGGGACGTAAGCGTGGCCTGGCTGGCGTCAGCGGCTGCTTGCAGGTCTCCCCTGGCTGCTTCCATCTCCTCAGCCCTGCAGGCTGGAGGGTGGTCCCAGCGTGCTTTCCTCCCCCCTGCTCCACTGTCTGCTGCACCTGCCTGCAGGGAGGCGGGCATTCCCCTGGGAGTCTGTGGCTTCCTGTCTCAGGCATGCCTCCTTAGACACCAGGAGGAGCGGGAAGGGACGTCCGGGCACAGGGGTGCGTGTGCTCAGTGCCTAGTTCGTCCCCTCTTCATGATCAGGAAAGTTTCGTGGCCAACTTCCCTAATTTTACGTTTTCTCAGACCTGATCAGGACAGTTCAGGATACAGTTTCTAGGTCACGTTTAGAACCTAGGACTTAGGTCCGTTTCTGACCTTGAAAAATGCTGCGGATGAGGTGTAAGGAAAGCGAGCCAGACAGCAAAACGTTTATTAAGGACCTCGAAGCCTCTGAAACAGACGGTTTACCCAACTTGATGATAAGAAATGCAGGATAAATTGTCATCTCAGGATTGGAACTAACACTTACAATGCTTACTGTGTGCTAGAGACTTCACTTTCATTGTTTTATTAAATCCAGACGTTAGCTCTGAGGTGTACCTACTGTTGTTCTCTCTTTGCAGAGGAGGAAACTGAGGCTTAGAGAGTGACAGGCTCAAGTGCTTTGGCTCCTAGGAACTGGGAGAAAAAATGGAACTGAGGTCAGTTCTGTTCCAGAGCCTATTCCTCTGCCATATTCCGAGCAATGTCAGGGCAAACCTACTCAATTCTTGAAATAAATATGTTACGTTCACCCTTTTTTTTCCGAGGTTACTAATCACTTTTTTTTAACTTCCCTTTCCTATAATTCATTTTTTACCAGGAGACTTTTAGGCAGAATACTGTAGTATATCCATTTACAGTATTTATGTTATAATGCTAAGGACAAAATAGTGTCTCATGTGGGATTAAAATGAAGTTGGGAATATTGCTGCCATTGGCTGTATATCCGGGTATAAATACAGCTAACTTGTTTACTGGGGCGGCGGGGGTGGGGGCGCTTTATGAAACGACCCAGTCATTCTAAGAGTTTCCATGAATTATATTTAGACCACCTACTTAAGTGACAGAGGTCGGTCAGTTATTTTTATTAGAAGATTCCTGACAGTGCTCTGCCCACTGGGTGACAGGTCCGGAGTCGTTAGTCACCAGGAGAGCAGCCCTGGGTTTCATGTCCGTGTTTGAAGCCCTACCCCGAGCTGAGTTCAGTTCTCCGTGTTTGAAATGCTTTCAATTAGCACATCTTAAATAACTTCTTTAAACAAATAACTAATCATGGTGTGCCTACCATATTCTATAACATAAATGCTAAACTATAGTGCTAGTAATTATTAAGTAATTAGAGATGGATGAGTCAAGCTTCATTTGGGATTTGCAAAATACCTCGAGCTATTTTTCAAACATTTTGAAATATATTTTATAACATTTTTCAAACATACTTTCTCAAGCATATTTTCTCTAATTTTTAAACCCTTGTGTCTATTAAGGAAATTTTAATCCATATGTTTCTGATTCATTTGCACTTAACAATTTGGTTTCCAAGAAGCCTTACAAACCCTTCTCATGATTTCTGCCAGCATTTAAAAGCCTATTCCCCAATCAAAAATTTCTTCCCCAAAGATAAATCTGGATGAAATGTTTCAGTTCAGTTTACAACGCAGAGCCCATGTTTGTCTCTTAAGTGCCAAGAGCTGATGATAACTGTGTGCTCTCTTGAAAACACAGTGCACTGCTGTTCTGTCTTCCCAAATTCACAGCCCAGGTGACAAATGTGGGCTGATCAAACATATCGAATTAACTATTTATTGGGGCTCTTTCACATATGCTAAATATGTTTACATATTTGTACATGTCCAAATAAACACGTATACACTCATAAAAACGTGTAAATTCTTATAGGTTATCTTTTTTATTTTTGCCTCTACCTATACATTCTAACAAGACATAGTACTGTATTCTGGATTAAATTAATAATTTATTGTGAAATGACTATAATTGTTCTCATCGCTCTTCAGAAATGTTCTACACCTGAGATTTAGTTCAGTTGGTTTCTGTTGCCTAGCAGTAGGTCTTTGAGAGCAGCTTTATGTATAGTTTCAATTGAACAGGTTGGTTGTATGAAATCTTCTTTGAAAAAGTAAGGTCATTGCAGTGAAGGTGAAAGGGAATATATGCTGACACCTAATTGGACAGAATGTCACATACCATAGAGACTGGAGAAGATTTGCAGAAACATAGCAACAAAGAATGGAGCTTGCTCAAGGCAGCTAGGAACTGCATTCAGAAATACTCCTGCCTCATTTAGCACAGTCACATTAAAAGAACGTGAATACTTTTCTTGGGTTCTCATTAGGGAATTGTGTGAAATACATATTTACTAATCAAAAAAAAAAAAAAAAAAACCTCTTCAGTTCTGTTCTTAATGGGATCTGCCGTTTTTTCTCTGAATTTTTGAGTGTGGGCTTACTGAACAATGAAAATACCTTTTCTGTACTTTTCCAAGTATGCCAGTTTCTTACAGAGTTTGCCAGTGCTGTAAATGAACTCAACATTTTAGAAAGAGCATTTATGATAGATAAATTCCTTTTAAGAATTAACACCTAATTTTTTCTTTATTCAAACCGACGATAGCTTGCACTTGGCCATGGTCACGGTATCTGCACCCTGGGAAAGAGCTTGCACTGCACGTCAGGGCTGCCACCCTTGCCCAGGCCCCTGGGAGAGCCCGCTTGGCAGCTCATCACTGCTTAGCTGTTTTCATTTTGCACGGGGGTGTTCCTTCTGCAAATAAAGCCACTGTGGACGCTCAGCCCGACTCCTGGCACTTCCTCTGGAATCAGTGGATGCAGCGACAGGGAGTCTTCTAACCCTTGCTGGGCATCATGAACGGGCTTTGATGTGCAGTGAGCCATTTTTGGCTCAAGGAGTGAAGGGCTGTTTTGGATCTGCCAGAGTTAGGGACCACTGTCTTCTGCAATTGGACTTGGATGTTTGCAGTGTATCACATCTTAGGACCCCAGAAATAGGCCAGAGTGTCCATGCCCTTGTGTTCCCTGACAGCTACAGTCTGAGCTCTATCTAGGGCAGTGCCCACACTTCTTTCAGCCTTTTGCCAAGCGTGAGGTTCTTCAGTCCAGAGGCTTCTGCACCCCAGAGGTGGCGTGGCTGTCCTAGCTGTCATGGTAGACATGTGCACACCGATGATTGTGCCAAGTGTTGTGATCCTCAGTGTGCTCAATGAGGCAGAGTCCTCACTGGGCGTTACCACCACCTCCACTGCTTGGGTCGGGGAAGGCACCAAAAGAAGTGAGAGCAGAAGTTGGTCTTCCTCTTGCCTCCTCCCCCTTTGCTGGAAAAGTGCCCCTGAGCTCTTGCAGACACTTCCAGTGTGCCTGCCATCCAGACCTTTCTGACGTCCACTTCGCTTGCTGACCGCTCAGGGGTTCTGAGCCTCGCCCCGACTCCTGGACCTCAGCGGGGTGAGGGGAGCCCCGGCACAGTGCACGCGGTGGGGATGTGAGCAGTGGAGGGAGGGACAGAGACGGCGCCACGGAGGAGGGGATGTCAGCTGCGTTCTGAAGCACGAAGACGAGTACAGCAGGTAGCGGTGGCGAGAGAGGGGGTACTAATGCAGGTGGAGGTGACAGTCACCGCCTGGGGGTGACTCGCGTCAGGGCTGCGGTTACCTGTTACTGGAGCGATTCTTTGACACAGCTGTTTCGTCACCAGGCAGTGAGTCCTGCGAGGGCAGAGAGCCCTGTCGCCACTGCCTCCGCTGGGGGCTCACGTATGTGTTGTAGGTGCTCACATCCCCGGGGTGCAAGGAGACGCTGCTCGTACAAGGAGGTCTCCGAGCTGTTCCAGGGAACACTGACGTGAGGAGACATCCCCACTGTGGGGTGATGGCCAAGCTCGGACTTGGCAATCAGCTCCCAAGTGGCAAGGCCAGAGCAAAACTGATGTCCGGTCAGTGGACATGGTCTAAGGGAACACAACGCTGCATTTCCTGTCACTCCCCTGTGCGTACAGGTACCTCATTGTGGTGACTGGTCCTTGAGCCGTTGACCGGCTGCCTTGCCTGCTTTCTCCAGGGGGTGGGCCTGCTGGCCTGCAGGAGCCCGATTCCTCTGTGCCGAGTCCCGGCCATGTGCCGTGGCTGATGGCGGGCTCTCTCGTAGCCCAACTTGGAGTTGGATCGGATCGAATTTTTTCTATGTGCGGACCAAGCCTACTTCATAGATGAAAGGCTCTTCCCAATTTGCAGTTGTCTATTAAATTCACACATCTGTGATTGAAATTCTCACGATCTCTTTGGCATTACTCACACTTAATAGTCACTTTTTTGGCTATTGCCCTCCGGCTATATCAGAACCAAAAAAAAATAGATCTGCACTCTTTATTTGGACTATATTCACAGACTGTATATGTAATGAGGTCTCTGACTTATTTTTCCCTCTTAAAGTAACACGCACATTGCTCTTCGAACAAAGACTAGTAAGTAGGGGCAGGTTTGCTGTATAACCATGCTCATCTTACCCAAATTACCCTGTCAGTTCACTTGGAAAAGTCATCTGGTCCTCTGCCCTAATTTGCTGCATCCAGTTGATGTGTGCCACCGACCAGATGATGCCCACCTGTGTGTGGTGAGGAAGATTGTGTCCAGATGAGTAATGCTTTAGGGTGGGTCTGTTTCAGAGCTGAAAGGGGTCTCACAGATCCCTGAACCCTGTGTTTCTCATCCTGAGCTAGAGAATCTGTTGTATGAGAAATTTTTAAATACTGCTTTCATTCAGAAGAACACTCACACATACAGTATAAGCCCATTCTGGCCCATGGGGATGACCTCTGAATCTAGAGCTATGAGATTTCAGAAGTCACATGACTTGGCTCCAGGCATAGGATCAAGGTTTCCAGCAGATCTAAAGGACTCAGAGGGGCCTGGGGCCTCTGGGTGGTAAGTCCAGGGTCCCCCACCCCCACCCCATTGGACTGCAAGTAGATACAAGGTGTGTTGAGGGCACAACCATATTAACAGTGTCATGCCAGCTCCCAAATTTCCGTGGGAGGCCGCTGGGGCCACATACTTGAATAATTATGTATTTCTGGTGTCTTACCTGAATGACCAGGCTGCTGTCCCCAGAAGCTTTCTAAGAGCACACGTTAGCCAAGCCACCCTTGTCATTTTTTAAGTAGTTATCATATTTATCACAGGGTGGTGGGTGGAAGGCCAGTCAGCTTTCTGTAGGGAGGACTGAGGTCCTGAAGTAACCCCAGAACGCCAGCAGCTGCTGTATCAGTGGTGCTTTTCCTGGTCACGTGGTGTCTAACTGCTGTGGGGTGTTTCTGCTCCCTTTGCTGTCTCATTTTGAGATCCCTGGTACCTTCAGTAGCCCCTTTCTCAAGGCATAGGGGCAGGAGAAGAGGGCTCAGAAGCATTCAAAGGCTTTTTAAAGTTCTCTTCAGATGTTACACATGTCATTTCTGTTGCATTCCATCGGCCGAAACAAGTCATATCGCCAAACCCATTGTCAGTGGTACCGAGAAATACTGTTCTCTCTGCAGGGTATCACATGGCAGTGGGTAGAGATGCATCATCCTCTTCCTGGGAGAGGGGTTGACCAAATGGGGACAGTGACACTCGACCACAGGTGGTGGTCACCCATGTAACCGCACCTCAGGGCCACGCATCACTCTGGCCGACTGGGTATTCACTTTGGCGTGCTGCTTTTAGCCATCCTTTTTGCTTCCCTGGAAGATTTAGAATCGGAAATCCAGAAGGCATTAGGGCCGGATGGACATTAAGGGCTCTAATGCTGTTCCTTTTCTAGGAGAGAAGCCAAGACCTAGTGAGGTGACTTGCCCACGATCCCTCAGCAGGACTCCCCTGCAATCTCTCCACAGCATCCGCTTGTGGAATTGTCAGAGCAGACTCGCGGCGGTGCTGATCGTGAAAGGAAGCCCTTTCATCGTCGTGACATCTGTCTGGGAGACGGATAAAGCCGACAGACGAAGCCGAGTGGTCCATCTCGGGAGGGGAGCTGGCTTAGTCCTCTCTGTTGCTTCCAGCCACGTTTGTCTTAGAAGCAACTGATTCAGATTTGCCACGTAGATCAACAGAGCCCCGGGAGCTGGTTAGCACAAGAGAGAGTCCCAGTCCTCAGCACGGCAAACTTCATCCCTGTTTTATAAGCAGTCCACATCCTGTGCCGATTTGATGTGAAATCACCCCCGTGTGTCGTCCACGGTGTGTTTCCTTTCAGGCCTTTGTGTGGGGGACAGCAGGTGGACGACTCTACAGGAGACACTGAACTGGAGAGAGCCAGCCAGCGGGCACCTGCGGGTTTCTGATGTCCTCCTGGTGCTCGACTGATGAAAACTAGCAAAACCCAGCCCTTTGTGGGGAAGGTGGGGGACTTTTATTCAGCCACTTCCCCAGCACCTGAGGTCAGGGACCGGTGAAAAAGTGATAAAGTAGATGGAAGTGACTGGAAGAGCTCCCATGCAGACGACAGTGGTCTGGACACAACAGAAAGAGGTCAAATAGGAGCTGCCACTCCTTTTGGGAGGCGCTGCCACTCCTTTTGGGAGGCGCTGCCTGTTGTGCAAAAGAGAGGCTTGCAAATAAGACTCAGAAGGGAAGCGGTGGGGTGACAGCCCATCGGCCCCGGGGAGCCCCTCACGTGCGGCATGCCCTTTCCTCTGGGGGAGCTCGCAGGCAAGCACCTATGGGTGAGTGCACAGAAATACCAGTCACCCCCCACATTCTGTGACCACAGTGACCACAGTGCTTCAGGTGTGTGTTTGCATTTGTCAGTGTCGTAGACAACATGGGACACGCACAAAGGCTTTCTCGTAGAGCGGTCAGCATGGCTGAGGATATGTGGCCCTGGGGGTAGGGCTGTGGGGGACACTTAGTTCCCACCATTAGCCTGTGGGGTGAGAGGGGAGGAGGGGGGGGACAGGATGCACCCAAAGGAGCTCACTCACCGCAGCTTTGGTGTCGGGGGCCTGCAGGCAAGGTTAGTCCGGCGACATTGTGAAAAGTCTTCCTTCTGCTGTTCTCACCCCCTCTCACCTCCTGATACAGCTTCCTGAACATCAGGTTCCGTCCAGTTCTCTAAAGCGTCACGTTGTCACATCCCAATGCGCATGTTGTGTCACACGGATCTCCCTGTCCAGTCAGAGCGCCCCTGCCCTGTGTGGCAGGTCTTAGGAAAGCAATCTGATAAACCTCTCTTTTACGTGGGCGTGATAGCGCTTTGCAGACTCTACTCCTTCAGCCTGCTTTCCCCAGACTTCCCTCTCTCTGGCTGAAATGTCTCATTACCCCATGAATAAAATTCATACGCGTCACGGTTCTAGATCAGGCCGGTCCAGCCTGCGGCCCGGGCAGCATCGAATGTGGCCCAACACAAATCCTTAAAGCATAGGAGAATGGGGGGGGGGGGGTGACCGTTTTTATTTTATTTTAGCTCATCAGCTTCGTTACTGATGGTGTACTGTATGTGTGGCCCAGGACGATTCTTCCAATGTGGCCCAGGGAAGCCGAAAGATTGGACACCCCTATTCTAGACAATCAGTTGGGCCAGTTATCAGAACCACTTAGGGAGTTTTAGGAAGACATGCGCCTAAACCTCTCCATGGCGATCCATTATTTGGTAGATTTTGGAGTGACCCGGGCGCCCGAATTTTCCATAAACTTCTGCACCCAGTCCCAGGGCTCTTTGCCCCCGGCTAGAGGACGCCCGTGTAGGGAAACCACCCCCCACCCCCACCCGTCGTCGCGTCAGCTGCAGTTGATCTTTAGAATTCTTTCGATTCTTTTCTCTCAGAAGACGTGAACAAACATTCTTAGACCCCATTCTCCCTGCCCAAATTCCTAGCTCATAAATTCAGCCACGGCCAGGGAATGGGGACATGGCAGTCCTGAGAAACACTTGGCGTCATGGAAGGCACCCCCCCTCGACCCCCGACCTGCTTTTATTAGATGCCCTAAGTCTCTCCCCCATGTCCCATCTTCCTTTTCCTTGGGACCTCTCTTTACCCGTTCATACCCTCAGGGATTTTTTTACTACGTTCGAAAGTCATTTCGACTGCTGTGAATGTCTTCTCGTTCTAGTTAGTCACCGTGCAGCGCAATCATGGCTGTGCGTCATTAAAATGCATGAGATTTCTTTTGTTGTAGATTTTATTTAATGCTAAACTGACCCCTGTTTATGTGTTGCTCTGATACCGTGCCTGTCTACTCAAAAATTAATAAGGTGGGACAGTTGAAACATTTCATTTGTGTTTGACAGCTTGCCACCATTGCAATGAGACCCAAGTATAAAGAGCACGCTCGAGGCGACTGGCATGGCTGGAGCCAGATGATTTGGTCTTCTCGTCCCGCATTGTGAGTGTCAAGGCCATTGCCATCTCCCCACCTTCTACCAAGATAACGGGGTGTGTGTGTGTGTGTGTGTGTGTGTGTG